>JBBPUA010000321.1:0-21227 GCA_038094355.1 Afroboletus lepidellus | reverse complement strand
AGCTGATACACGTCCGGGTCTACGGTACGAGCGCGTCAGGACAGTTGCTTGGCGTGCTCTGACGCCCTCAACCAGGTGAATCGGAATACTGGTTCGCATCGATCAAGGTAGTGATGATCGTCCTCTTCGTCGTCGTCGGCCTCGTATACGACTGGGGCGGGGTCAAGAGGCACCCAGGACCGGTGCGTGACGCGCTTTCGGGGATCCTCGCGCGACTGAATGCGCGTTTCAGGGCCTCGCCAACTTCCAAAACGGACAAGCGTTCATCGGCGGATTTGCCAACTTTGCGCAGACGTTCGTGTATGCGTTTTATTCATTTGGAGGCGTGGAGCTCGTTGCCATCGCCGCCGGCGAGTCGGCGCGTCCCTGGAAGGCGGTGCCGAGCGCCGTGAAGGCGACGTTTTTCCGGATCGTGTTGTTCTATGTCCTGACCATCCTGACCATCGGGTTGTGTATCAACTGGCAGGACCCGACGTTACTGAGGGCAGCTTACAGTGAGTGTCGTCCTGTATCCTCGTCGGTGTTTGACGTACCTGGTTTGTAGGTTCGGATGTGACGGCCTCGCCGTTAACGGTCATATTCCAGCGCGCTGGCTTCGGTGCCGCTGTGCATCTCGTCAATGCGGTCCTGCTCACCGCAGTCTTATCTGCGACCAATTCTGCTTTCTATGGAAGCTCTCGTATGCTCTTTGCGCTGGCTAGATCAGGTCAAGCACCCCGCATCTTTGGATGGGCGAGCAAGAATGGCGTTCCTGTTCCTGCACTGTTGTAGGTACTTTCAGCACCATTCAAGCCGACCTGCATAACAATGTCGTAGCATGTCCCTAGCGGTGTCGTTTCTCGCCTTCTTGACGACGATATGGGGACAGAGTGTCGTCTTCACGTGGCTGTTGAACCTGACGGGGATATCGGCACTACTGGTGTGGGGCTCCATCGGCGTCATCTCGCTCCGCTTTCGAGCGGCATGGAAAGCACAAGGACGGCCCCTTTCTGATTTACCCTGGACGCAACCCCTGTTTCCGTTGCTGCCCATGGGCGTCGTCGTCCTTGCGACGCTCATGTTCGTCGCAGAGGGGTACTCGGCGGTCAAGGTGCAACCGTTCAGTGCCAGGGTGAGTTGGGCATCGTTTGCGAGGACCTATCTCACGCGCCGATAGAACGTCGTAGCCACGTACATTGGTGTCGTGCTGTTCGTCGTTCTCTATCTGGGGTACGTCGCGTACGAACAGTTCGTGCTCGGGGTGCGGAGGCATCTCGTACCGCTGTTGGAGGTGGACTTGGAGACGGACGCGGCATGGCAGGCGGGGGATGCTGCGCGTCTCCGGGAGGAGGATGATGTGCGCAAAGCAGGCGGGTTTTGGCGGACCGTACGTCGGAGAATCGTGTCGCTATGAGGAGGGTGAGGGCTGGGGTGCTGATCGTGCGCTGTGTGGGTTCGTGTGTGGAAGTGCAGAGGGGGGTCGTGTGACGATCCCACTGTGAAAAAGAGCCTCTTTTTCGCCGCTCATGCAGGCGCAAGTCTTGGCAGTGAGCTGTATACCCTACTTCATCCTTGACCCAGTGTCTCGATAGCTTACCATTGCCAAGCAATGCGCAGATTCAACCACGCGGGATGCAGGACAGAAGCCCACGGTGTGCGGAAACACAACGTGACGACGTACCTGATCCGGATTCTCGCCCTTCCTAGGACGGAACCCAGGAACTTTGTGATGGTGGTCGTCGCCTGACCGAGACCTGGTGACCATTCAGTTCGGGGGATCCAAGACACGCGTGGACCAAAAGACGTGGAAAGAAGAGACGCAACCGGTTCCTGAGACGGGCGCCACAGCGTCGGTCCCTTGCCCCTGTCTTGGTGCGACTCGTGCTCGCCGTCTGCGGTGCCGTGTCGGAATGTGGGCGGATCCCATCGAGGCAAGCGTCAGGGCGATTGCCATGTTCAAAAGCGGACGCTGGGCTTTGCATGGCTCGTGTCGAACCGGATCTACTCGGCTTGGAGCGGGGTGGCTCGAACGACGTCCTAGAGAGGACAGACGGCCTGGGTACGACGTCTCCGTATCCGCCCGATCGACGCACGCGTTCTCTGACAGCTCGGAACCTACCCGCCAACGCATCGATCATCGTCCAGGTCGCGCGCGACCCCGTGTCCAAATGATCAGCCCGTCGTCGCGCGAGCCAGGTCCGAGCGATCGGTACAGGTCCCGCGAGGTACCGCATCCTTGGTCCGCGTTGCTTTCCTGTTCTCTTTTTTTTGCGCACGCGTTGCTCTGTGTGGCGCTCGCATCAAACTTCGAATCCACTGGGTCATGGACGTCGCCATCCATGCCATCGCTCTCACGCCCCCGGGTCATCGACGTCGAGTATAACGTTCATCCGTGGGTGAGAAGCGGGATCCGTGAGAGCGCGTGCTGTGCCATGTCCCCATGTTGACTAGCGTCCTACCGTACGTCCATGATCTAGGTGCGGCGGTCGTTCCTAGGTCAACCGAGGCTGACACGTCTCCGGTGAGAGAAAACGTCACCAATAATAAGTGTGGGGTAGGTTCAATCCTCCTATTTGTCAACTCTGGCATTGTCCCTGGCTAGTTCACGTTACATACGCCTCCATACGACGTGGCGGGAGTCTTGTCCCAACGTTCCAAAGCCCAGTGGTCGGCGGGGAATACATGTGATTACAACACATAGCGAATAACTCAACATTAAAACAGCAAGGACACAGGGGGATGTACGGCGTCGCTTCGCGTTTATTCGTTGCTCCGAAGCGTGGCATACATATACCCGGGCGACCCATGTGGACGCACAGGTCTGACTGGGCCACCACCCCCGTTGGCAGCCGTGTTGGCTCCTAATAGGGAGTCGTTGCTCGAGAAATAAGCCGGATCAGCGTTCGGGTCATACCGGGAATACGGTCGCGACTGCTGTGATGCCAGGGAGGCGGTGGATTGCCGTCTGGGAACGCGGGCGTCCCGACTACCACCGTCGACACTGCCTGCCGATGGTACTGGCTTGTACCTGGAGCCAGGCGTCATCCCAGCGCTGGCGCTCAAGCTATCATGCCTCCGGCGGCCCTCCGACGTGATCGAGGCGTTGCTGCCAGCGGTCTGTACAAAGGAAATTCCAGCGGCGGCGCCTACGCTATCGCGTCTGCGGCGCCCTTCGGACGTCACGGAAGAACTGCTGCCTGCTCTCTGAGGAAAATTGTATGTTGCAGATCGGGATATGGGAGGCGCGGGATACGTGACTCCGGCAGGCACTTGCGACGCAGCGTAGAAAGAGATGGGAGTCCTTGAGCGGCCAGTCTCTCCCTCAGATGGAGCTCGTTGCGGAACGGAATAACGTTGAGGGGGAGCGCCACCATCGGTGTGCTTAGGTATCACCGGGCCCTGAGAAGAGCCAGACGTTGGGACGAAACCTAGAGGAATCTGCCCGTCGGATGCGGCGGCATAGATTTGCCCTGCCGAGTTTGCGTGTGAGATCGTAGAATGGTTCGCGACATTAGGGATAACCGGCGAACTGCGACCACTAGTCCCTGGAGGCGCGGGAATCGGTAATGGGTGATTGGCGTGGTCGGGACTTAGCAATCCACTGGCAGGAACAATTCCACGCCCTCTGGATGGAGCATCAGATGGCGGCCCTGACTATCGGTTTCGCCCAATTAACGTCAGTTGATCCGAAAAAGGATGGGGAATGGTAGTTACCGGAGGCTCTACGTTGATCTCAGGGACGGAACTATCTGACGATAGCGGCCTGCGCTGATCTCTAGACTCATTGCGCGCCTCTGCGCGGCCCTGACGGTCTGAAGCCGACCGGCGACGTCGCAAATCCGGCTGCTGCTGTAAGACTCTGGGAGGAGATAGCGGCGTCGGTACGGTGATATTGGATGGGACATGCCTTGGGGGACCGTCATGAGGTAAACGTGACGACTAGATCGAAGCAGACAAGTCAGTCGACGAGTGAATCAAAGTACTAGGCAACGTACTCCTTCAGAATGTCGTCTCCATTGTTCCGGCGCTGATGGGTCAGAGTATCGTAGTTCATCTGCAAGTCGCTGCTTTGCTTTTCGGTCCTGGCGAAGTGTTTCGCTGCTCCTCATGTCCGGGAATGAATTCTGCCTTGGCGTGGTCGCCTGTGAGTAATCCGTCATACGATCCGACCGCATGCTTGCGTCTTCGTGAATGACGCTCAAACCCTGAGGACGATCTCGATGCCTGGCCCCACTCGGTAAACCAACTATGTCAAGCTGAGAGATGCTTGATGCGGCAGACTGTTTCCCAGAGGCCAACGAATCGTCGGGAGAGCCCCGACGCGGGGGACCGTAGTTTTCGTATGCGTATTCACGACCCCCACCTCTCTCAGAGGGCTGTTGTCCCAACGTCCGTTGAGAAGGCGTTGGAGAAGGAATATGACGTTGTAATTCGTGAGGTGGCGGAAGAGAAATATGATGGTTCGCATCAACAGTTGGGATATAGTTGTCTGGAATCTCAGCGTGGCGCACGCTCGGCGAATTCTGAGCAGAAGGAGGCCTGCTGAAGCGCGGGTCGGTAGGACCAGTCCATGGTTGAGACACTGACTGGGGCCGGGACGCTTGGCTGGCGCTTATCGGTATGGTAGGTATACCAGGATGGATGACGCGCGGTTCCACCACCGACGGGGGAGGGGGGACCACTGGTTCAGGCGCAGGCCTCAGAGTGCTCCTGCTAGCGTTTGAGCCTCTCCTGTTGCGAGAGCCGTGATGCTGGTCAAGTGATGACCCGATGGAAGTTTCCACGCGGTGAACCTCGGGAGTAGCCCTGGGAATGGGGGGAGGGGGAATGGGGGTTGGCTCCTCTAGTACTTCGATTTGTTCAGGTCCTTCGCCCGCCTCGAGCAGTCTGTTCACCGCTGCGTCAGCCACTTCTCGCATTTCATCGCGAACGTCAACCCCGGAATCGTAGGCCTCCCTATAACCCATTCTCCTGCCTCGGCGGACACCCTCTTCGAAACCCAAACGACGACCTTCTTCCCGAGCCAACTCAATCAGGCGCTCCTCGTTCAGCCTACGCGCCTTGGAACGCGCAGAAGCAGCGGAAGCCTCAGCTTCGTCGCGTTGAGCCTCAATAGCCTTGAGTACGTCCTGCGCCCGAAGGATTTCCTTCTGGGCGTTCTCCAGCTGCAACTTGTACAACTTGAGTTCCTCCTGCGCGCGCGCGGCTTGCTGCTGAGAGGCCACTCTGGCGTCGTTAATGGTGCGCACGCGTTGAATCATTTCTTCTATACGCGCCTCGGCTGCGTCGGCGCGTTTGCTTTCGTGGTCCAACCGATCAAAGGCGGTGTAGAGGATCTTGCGCGTCTGTTTGGACTCGTACTCCTCGTTGACGAGCATATCGAGCAGGTCGCGCATCGAAGCAGTGGAATGCGCTCGCTCGCGCTCGCGACGGAATCTGAGGCCAGGCCCACGAGAAACTCGCCTCGGTTCATCGACATCATCGAACGGAGGGGGTGAGAGGAGCGCTGTGCGGGGCGAGAGCGAGGCTTGGTCAGATCCAGAGGCGCTTTCTCTACGAAGCGAATTGAGCCGGTGCGTCCGAGAGCGTGTTTAGTGCCACATACGGATGAACAGGCCACGGATGTGACATGGACCTTGGGAAGGCGTGAGCTACAAATACCACATCGATGTTGATGTCGGAACGTACCTCTGTGGTTGATTTACAAGATTGACAGAATGACAGACAGAATACAGACAGACAAGGACCAATTCACAGATAAAGGTTTGTGCGCTCCAGAGGGAGGCCAACTCAGTCTCGCCCGATGCATGACGCGTGATGCTCACGTGACACTCTCAATATGGCATGACGTGACACTGCTTATTCATGTCACGCTGTATATGTGTCGTAGCCACCCAAACCTTATTTTCACTTATCATCTCTGAACTCACCTCCGGTAAGGGCAGGCGAACGAAAGCATGAGGTACGTGCAACGACGTGCCCCCACTCTTCTACTGAAGGCCTGTGGACAGCGGAAGCAAGCTCTCAGTGTCAAGCGTGCGGGGCTCCGTCAAGGACCTTCTTGCTGCAGCAGCCAGTGACGAGCAGAGGCGCAATTTCGTGGAGACGATCGAGCTCCAAATCGGCCTCAAGAACTATGATCCCCAGAGAGACAAACGTTTCTCTGGAACTGTAAAGTAACGGTTACCTCGAACCACTTTGTTCGGAACTGATCTTGGGTGGCAGATTACCCAACATTCCCCGCCCTCGCATGTCCATTTGCATTCTCGCTGATGCAGCCGACATTGATCGCGCGAAGCAAATCGAGCTCGAGTACATGTCCGTCGATGACCTGAAGAAGTACGTCGACCGATCACCTTGGAACGAATTCATGACGACCTCTTCCTGTAGGCTCAACAAGAACAAGAAGCTCGTCAAGAAGCTTGCCAAAAAGTACGACGCTTTCCTGGCTTCCGAGGCCCTTATCAAGCAGATTCCTCGTCTGCTTGGTCCCGGTCTCTCTAAAGGCGCGAATAGTATCTTGACCCGGTGTCCATACTAATCTACCCAACAGCCGGAAAGTTCCCTACCCCTGTTTCACACTCCGAGGACTTGACCAACAAACTTGCTGAAGTCCGCTCGACTATCAAATTCCAGCTTAAAAAAGTCCTCTGCCTGGGGGTTGCCGTTGGTCACGTTCAGATGACAGACGACCAAGTACTGGCCAACGTTATGCTGAGTACGTGAATGTCAACACGACTTTCTGATTTCGGTTCTTATGCGGTTTTGTGCCTAAGGCATCAACTTCCTGGTCTCACTGCTAAAGAAGAACTGGCAAAACGTCAAGTCTTTGCACATCAAGAGCACGATGGGCAAGCCTATCCGCATATTTTAAACGCATACTACTGGCAGGTCAAGAGTTAAATACGTGGAGTAGGGTTCTGATGGCGAGTGCTACATCCGGTGTCATAATGCGCAACATGAAGCCCCGCACGCTTGGACCAACGACTTCGAGGTGGGAAGTCGATTGGGAGCTGATATGATACCACGATGTCAGATTCTCGTTTCGTTCGCTGTTCCACCGTATCTACTCATTCCCATGTACTTGTCGAGTATGCCTTCATGAGACGTTTGTTATGCGAGGCATCCCGTCGCAGTGGCGATTCATGCCAGCACTGTGCTGAGAAGTTGCAAGACCGTTCCCAAGAGATCCGTTGACTGCGATGGCTTTACACCACCTATTCATCACTGGACACAGCCTCAAGATGCTTGGCGGGTGCCTTCCTCGACAAAGTTATGCTACTATTCCTCAATCAGCCTGACCCCAAATTCCACCGACCTACCCAGGACGAGCGAATATACAGCCAACGACGTATCCCTTTGAAATTCTGTAGACGGAAGAAACTTAGACCCAAACTCACTACGTACTTCATCTCAGAACAGCATGTCAAGCAAGGTTCTAGCCTCTCGGAAAAAAACCAACCCCCATCAAAACGGGGGCACAAAAGCGGAACACGCTCAGTATTTCAATTACTTCCCAGTGGCGAGCCCTCAAAAAAAAAAAAGAAAACGGAACCAAACCTTGTGTCAGAACCTAATGGTCACGTTGACCCCCGATTTTTTTTGTCTGGGCATAGAGCGCAAGAAATTTTCGTGTATCGTAATGCACTGTCATCCAGCCGCCTTCTCCATTGATAAGGAGCGCCAGCTACTATGAACGTGGCAGCATGGACGCATTTTAGAAGGACTTGACGGAAGGTGAGAGAAAAGGCTCCTCTCTAGATACTGACACTTGACAGTCTGCTTCCGCACCGTGGGCTGTAAAGGGCGGGTGTACAGAATCTAGATTCATCAGTTCGCGTGACTGCTGCAAGCTGCCGTCATTCAACGTCCGCGTCGATGCATCGCTTGATGCGCTTGATACATATTGTCAGTCGAGGATTCAGGTCCCAGCACTTTTGCGGTGCGCTCCACCCCAATACCTTTCCATCTCACCATTTAGAGCGGGCCCGACGAGAGCGATACTCTGAATAGTGCATCGCTTCAGGGCAACACCACCCACGTCACCCCGGACAGCTATGACGCCGGTGGTGTGCCTGTCGAGCCAGTTTTCGGCATCTTGTTTGGTTTTTGTTTTTATTTTTTAATTTTTTTTAAAAGTCCTATCTGGCGCCGGGAATGACAATCCTGCGACAGATTCATTGTACGCGATCTCGTGTTTGGTTTGTTTATTCCCCCCTTCCTCCATGAAGGCATGTCGGCATGCGTTCCCTCATGGGTTCAGCCGCTGTCGACCCAGATTCCTGGCACCAAGTTGTTGGACGTGCCACAGTTTGGCAGTCAACCTCGTCGTCGGCTCCTGACAGCGAAGGCACTTACGACCCTGAATCCGGCTCCGCAGGTCGTTGCTCAGCCGTGACGGTACTATGCCGGTCTCTGTGCAAGTTAGCTGAACCTTTTGTCACGGGCCCCCTCGAATTATTGAAGTACCGTCTCTCTGGGTGGGCGCGCCATATATCTTCAGATCTCTCTAGGCGTAAAGCGATACCTCAAGTTCAAGTTGGATCATTCGGTTACCATGCTCTGTGGGCCGCGACTCCACAACGCCGAAGCGCATCCGAAGAAGCAGAGCACGTGGCTCGCAACAAGAGCGGCGGGGGTATTCTCGCTCACAATCTCAGCTGCCCAGACTTGGGAAGGTAATGCGGGAACGAGGGGGCGACTGCCAGTTCTGGAACTCAAAAGGACAAGATTGCATTCATAAGTGGGGGGCAGAAAGGTACGCAGCGCTAATGTAGCTTAACTCCTTCAGGGTTGCTGTGATTTCGTACTATTGCTTCCCCTGCCCAATGATCTTCACTGGGTCCGTCAGCGGGGTCACCATAGGACGCGTTGCCTTGGTTTGAGACTGCGAGCGGGAGATATTCCAGGCCACTTCGTGTTCCTTTCCGGCGTTTTGTTACAGAAATTGAGGGGAGAACGGCATCCTTTCTTTTTTTTTCTTTTTTTAAAGTTCACTATACAGCGCCGACCAAGGTCGCGTCAGCGAGGTGGGGTGCGAACGAGCCGACGCTATGGCAGCTTTCCGATGTGGGAGAAATCTTTGAGAACGCCGTTTGCATGTCGACGACTGAGGCACTTAGACGAGACATTATGTCACGGACAAGGACGTGGTTTCTTTTCCATGTTTACACTCAGCTCGCTGCGCCCAACGCATAGTAGGACTCTTAGCTCAGCGACGTTGTGTCCACGTCGACAAACGGAGGTGACTCTGGACTGATTGTGGCAAGGCGTTTACGAGCCACCAAAATATGAAAATGGGATCGGCCGATACCAGCGGATCTGGGGGAGACGTCGACGGATATAAGCTGAGATAAATTGGAGAGGACCTCGCTGCGACGGTGCGCCGCATCAGTAATGTTATATGGAGTGTGAACGATCAGCTGGGAGGCTGATGGGCCTCCTTGACGGACGTGAATGGGCGCTCGGGGGAGGAGCAAATAAGTGAGTTGGTAGCATGGTTTCCATGGTAAGAAAGCTGAAAGACGGCGGGTTCAATGTGATCGGGCCCACAGCCATCAAGCGATCAAGAGATGTCGTACTGAAATGACACGCCAACGAAGCAGGACAAATGATTGGTGATCGCACGTTGTTGATACGTTGTTTACGTCTAGACGGCACCGAAAAAGGGGAGGGGGATTGGATTGGCGTGCCTGATCAAAGAAGATGAAAATCGCCATACGCACACCGCAAGGTTACGGTCAATGTCGCTTGGTTGCAATTGAGTCAGCTGTTCGATTAAGCCCTCCACTGGGCTGGACCGTGATGTGGAGGCGGATGGATTTGACGTTGACAGGTCACGTGCCCGAAGCAAACATGGGGTGCGGGCGCTGATTGGACGCGTGGAAATCAAAGCCGAATAACGCACAGCAGCCAACACTGGATCCAATGCAACGAGCTGGAGGTGATATATAGAGCGGCTTTGAATGAGGACGTTTCACACATGGAGAAGAGGCCACAATGGGAAAATGTGCAAAAGGTTCCGCGCCGAAATTATATTTGCGCATCCGGAGAGGACGGCATGCGCCGGTTAGCGACGAGATCCAGATAACGGAAAGCCAAAATTCAACCCCAAAGAGAATTAGCAGATTTCAGGGTCCGAACGACTGTCATCGAATTATATTGCTGACCTCTCGTCTGGTTATTTCGTATATTTTCACCTGGATTTATCAAGTTACGTATTTTTTCCGTACCGCCTTGACAGGTGCTTCCTCATAAGCCTGCTCCGAGTCCTGTTCCTCCGCAAGGCTTGATCCCGTCGTCTCTGCAGCCCTGCAAATGCCCCGTCACTCCTCCAAACACGACCCCGCCCTCTACTCCCAGTACCCCTTCTCCGATTCAAGCCAGTCCCCCCCCGCCTCTGCCGCCGTCGCCCAGAGCCCCACCCAGTCCTGTCCAAAGAAAAAACACGTTTGCAGCACCTGCGACCGCGGTTTCACCACCAGCGGTCACCTCGCCCGCCACCTCCGCGTTCACACTGGCGAACGCAACCACAAATGCCCCTTCCCCGGCTGCGAGACCCGGTGCTCCAGGCAAGACAATCTGCAGCAACAGTGAGTATCCCCATCCCATGCGATCCCCTGTCCATGCATTGCTATCGTGCCGTTTCGTCTTGCCATTGATCTGCTTGCCTTCATTTTCGACCCTGGACGGAGTTACCATGTCTCGGTCACCGACAACGTCGCTGACGCCTTCATTTAGCTACCGCATTCATCTTTCCCCGGGCTCGCGGAGGAGCTCCAGCTCTGCCACACGTGCTGCGATAGCGCGTGCTGTCGGCGCCAACGGTTCAAAAAGCACTCGGTCTTCTTCGGCCCTCGTGACCCCCGAACGCTCTTCAAGCGACCCACCCTCTCCGCCGCCTGCCCTGGAACACGCGATGATTCCTCCACCCCCCGAGTCGCCCCCGCCCCTCGTGCAAGCATTTCCTGTGACTCACGTATCAGTGTACAATGATGGCATGCACTCTGCGAGCAGCTCGAGTCGCTCTCCGACCCCACTCGAGAATACTTATCCGATAATATCCCCACATTCCCAGGGATTGACAAATGGGCATCTTGCCTCGCAACCATCGCCTCTAGCGTCCCACTTCAGCGACAGTCCACCGACATACACCGAATCTTCCCAGCATTCCAACTACGGCTATGTGTCCCCGTCCTCACACGCGCCCGCGACGAGCGCAGTGGACCAATCGTACGAATACTCGTACGGCGAAAAATCGCCCTTGCCGCGACTTCAATCTACCCTCCATCAAACGTCCATGGACAGCATCCATGATCACTCTCCTCCCTCGTCTGCCCACCTGTCGTCTGTTTCTTCTAGACTATCCATTTCACACATCTCACATCCGCAGTCGTACCCGAGCCATTACCATGCGGTCAGTTCGCCGTCGCCGGACTCCATGTCTCCGCATTCCCAGGCTTCTGGACCCCCTACGCCCAATTACTCTGCCTACCAGGATGACAGACATGATGGATCTGCGTACCACGCCATCGAGACCGTACCTGACCATTCGGGGCTCACCAACGGTTACGTGTCGTCGCCAAGTCACATTATCCATGGTGGCTACGGCCATTCCATCTTGTCACAACAAAGTCTCCCGAGGTATGACTCTCCGCCTCCCATCTTAGCGCCGATTCAAGACGAGCGAGTGATCCGTGGCGATATCCGCGTCTCCCATGTACAGCATTCTCCGGTGTCTAGTATTCCAACGACACCGCTCTCGAGTTCGTATATGCACTCCTCGATACACAGCTACCCGTACCACGCACCGCACCTCTCCCTCAACCAAACATGGAAGCACGACGCCCTTCTGCGAGGAAGGTCCTAGCTTCTGCGCTCCCACGGCCCGGTTCCCACTCTTCCCGTCCTTTTCTGTCTATTCCTACTGCTCTGTGTTTGGTTATCGTCTCGTGGATCGTTGTCTGTATCATTCCGTCGGACGTTTCCCTGTCCGCACCCTACATCACTGTCACCAGAAGTATATACCATATAGTTCATAAAACTGCACGATACTGTACAATGTTGTTTATACATCGCCTCCGCCATCCCAATGTGACCTGTCAGAGTGTGCCTGATGTACAGTGGCAGTAATGCTGTGAAGATCGAATCTTGAGTGAGGCCGCTGAAGGGCTGCTCTTTTGTCGATCATCACGGCCCGGCCGGCTGGGAACGGAAAGGCAGTGCAGTGCCACCTACTCCGAATGTACCTCACTATTACCATTACTATAAGTCAGCGTCCTATCTCGTGCACATATCAACCAAAGATGCCCAGCGACCTCGACAGGTGTGTTACACGCTTTTGATGCACGCAGCTTCTCAATATTATATCCATCATTCTCGTGTTCTTCCGATCAATCTGGTTCCGTTCAACATCAATCATCTCGGTCGACTCCAGGCAAATTGAGCAGCTAACACGCTGCGAGCCAATATCCGAGGAACAGGTGAAGAGACTATGCTTCAAGGCCCGTGAGATCCTTATAGAGGAAGCCAACGTCCAGCCAGTGGACTCTCCCGTGACAGTGCGTCGTCCGCCTCGAATAGAACGCATAGATGTGAACGTCCTCCCCTCTCCACACGCATGTTCGCGAATATGAAACACCACAACGACAAAAGATCTGCGGTGACATTCATGGCCAGTTCTATGATCTTGTGGAATTATTCAAAGTTGGCGGGTCGTGCCCGGGCACGAATTACCTTTTCATGGGTGCGTCCATCTAGGGTGCCGTGATGCGTGGCTCGTACGCGACGCCCCCAGACGGTACTCATACGTGATTGCGACAGGCGATTTCGTGGACCGAGGGTTCTACAGCGTAGAAACGTTCTTGCTCCTCCTCGCTCTCAAGGTCCGGTATCCTGAGCGTATCACACTCATTCGCGGAAACCACGAATCTCGTCAAATCACACAAGTCTACGGATTCTACGATGAATGCCAAAGAAAGTATGGGAGCACGAACGTGTGGAGGTGGTGCTGTGAAGTGTTCGATTACCTCGCCCTGGGCGCGATCGTGGACGGCCGGGTGTTCTGCGTGCACGGCGGTCTGAGTCCAAACCTTCAGGCCATCGATCAAGTATGTATTAGCCTAATGGCAATGTGGCTCCGAAACACGTGCAGCTCAATCACAACCTTTTTCGTTTGGTCTCCGTCTCTAGATCCGTGCCATAGATCGGAAACAAGAGGTGCCCCATGATGGGCCAATGTGTGACCTCCTCTGGTCAGATCCGGACGGTAAGATTTCTCTCCGGCGTTGCTGCGAAGTTGCTCAAGGTTGATGGACTCGTTGCGGCGCGTGACTGCTATTAGACATTACCGGATGGGGTTTATCTCCGCGGGGCGCTGGGTTCTTGTTCGGTGCTGACATTACCAAGACGTTCGCTCATAACAACGCTATTGACCTCATCGCGCGCGCCCATCAGCTCGCAATGGAAGGTTACAAACTCATGTTTGACGGAACCATTGTCACCGTGTGGAGTGCTCCCAACTATTGCTATCGGTGAGTGCTCATGCCTCCCACTTCCTCGAACATGCGAAAGTCGGCCATTCATCTGAGGATCAATTTCCGGTCATGGTGCTTTTTCATCGTCACACATTTTTAGGTGTGGAAACGTTGCTTCGATTCTTGAACTGGATGAACATCTCGCTCAGGAGTACAAGGTTTTCTCACATGCTCCCCCGGTAAGTCCCAGATTTCCCATCCGGATTACATAAATATCCTGGGGTTTTTGCCTTTCACCTAAAGGCGATATGCGGAGTGGCGGTATCGCATAATCGGATTTTTGGATAACATTTTATTCACCTTTCTGGTCACTGACCAACTGTACTGATTCCACGCCGGCACAGGACGTCCGGTCGATTCCAGCCAAACGTCCACCCGCAGATTACTTTCTCTGACTCCCCCGAATCAAAAGGAAACGTGTATACTTTCCGTTCTCATGTGTGCCGTGACACGCAAAACTTATAAAGCACTTTATGCAATACGCGTGTTTTGGGCATGGCCGCTGTTTGGTTCACACCCTCATTCCGATATCTTTCTTGCTCGGGAGCGCCGTTTGTATACCCTTTTCAAGCGGTTTTCTCGGACGCGGCTCAAGCGTGGGAGTGGGGACTGATCCATCAGAAGGAAAGAGTAATGTTACGAAGTGGCGTGCCTTTAGGCACCGCAAGGACAAGGTTTGGTGTGCTTGAAGAAGACTAGGTCAAGGTCGTGTCGCAGCGCAGCACTTAGTCGGTCTTCCACGTCGTGTGTCAAACTGCTGAATTAGACTCGTACTGAAACACGGCCGACCCTGCTCAGCTGTGTCGAATCTAATTCAATGAACGATTATGGTAATCGAACGGGGTCAGAGGGGAGTGAGAGCCAAAGGCTGCAACTCTCAATCTAATATCAATCTTGCGGACAGCCTCGCTCCCTAGGGCTGTGCGCCGCGTCCTGACGACCAACGCTACGAGTGGGTAAACGTTCAACTGGCAGCTCTTTGTCTCCTTCTCATAATGACGAAGTGGATGAAGTACCAGTCCTAATGGGTCGAACCGAAACGACTTCGATTTGCTCTCACGTCGCCCGCAGTGGATCACGAGGTGAGCGCAAAACATTGTTGCAGCGCTGAATGAATAAAAAAAGTCCGTATGAACGTGGACTTGTTCCATGCGTGCACAGTTGGCGGGGGTACCAGAGACGCGGGGCGAGCTATTCCAGTCACCACCGGAGAAACCGGACCAAGGAAAGAACCACTGGAATTGAATGTGTGTGGTCTATTTTTTTCGTCGGCGGTAGACCAAGTCGACAGGCAACGCCCATGCTTCTTCACGAGCGTGTGTACACGAAGACGAGGTCACATTGCTTGGCGAGCGGGGGGCGGTGGACGTCGTCTTTGGGGCGTTTTTTCATTCGGCGTCGGTGCCACGGTTCCAGAATTGAACCCCGACCTCCGAGTCGGAACGTCGACACGGCAGGATCTGTCCCAGCGACGACGTCGACCATTCGGGACCAACCGAAGGCGGTACCTGCTCATCGCGCATCGTGTGTGTGTGTGTCGGTGTCAGGTTCGCTGTCGAGTCTCAAGGGTCGTGCTTCACGTTTCTTCTGTTTGAAGGGCTGCGCCCAACGCCACGTTTTCTCAACGTGGCCTTGTTTATTCGCTGGAATTGCGCACGGGAGAGAAACACGACGGTTCCAGTCGCCTCGCGGTAGCAGTCAGCGGAAGCACTAGTACATTACTGGTGCGTTTTTCATGCTTCAAGATCATAATAATTGTCCGGCAATTGCCTCAGCGTTCGTATTGATTCCCGCATCATGTGAGTAAACCCGTACCCGATGTCGGCGGAAAATGTCTGGCGACGAATTGAATGGACTTTTTTTTTTTTTTGAGTTTGGAGGGTCCTCGAACTGCCAGTGGCTGAACAGCCTGAACTGATCTCTCACTGTCACGACAATATTGAAACAAGCGATCATCGCCTAGTGACGCACCGAACATTCAAACCTTGTGCCGCAAACAGCCCAACATTGTTACATGGCGTCAGATGCGGGTCGGTTTTCCCTGGCTCGGTCCCGAAACTGTTGTGGCGCGCTAGCAGGGCATCTGAAAGAGGATGTCAAATTAGGGTGCCACTGTCCACCGTCGGAACGTCGCTTGTAATTGGGGGTGATTTTTATTGTTCACTAGTAGAGGGCGATTTGCGCTCATCAAGGACTGCGTCAATGTCTGTCACGGTTCAGAAGCTATAGGTTCCGATGTCTCGGCCACCTTGGCAGCGGCAGCACTAGTACTCCAACTCATCAACTTACCATCTTCCAAAGGAAGTTTCCTGTTATTATTGTGTATAATCTGCAGCGATGGTATCGCAGTTGGATACTTTCCACTTGAGCGCGTGAATCGGAGGACAGTCCAGACTCTTGCAAGCTAACGCGGCGAAAAAAAACGCACTGAGACATCTGCGTAGCAGGTTGGACTCAGGAACGAACCCTGAATTTCCTTTTCTGTGCTAGCTGCTCTCCTGTTCCATTTGGTTGACTGGGCCAAAGTTACTAACGCATAGTACAGTAGCAACTTTGCAGATTAGGCTAGCCTCGAAGCCTTCGTCGCTGATTTGCTACTTGCTTCTAGCAGGCATTTCGAATCACTTGATGCAGCTCGATTCCATCTCGTCCGAGTCGGCTCTGCGCCCTGCTAGTCCCTGGCAGCCTTTGGTATCTCTTATCTCAACGCTCATATGTACTAGTCTAGGCCCATGCTTACGGAAACCAATGACAGTTGCACCTGGCTCGAATGCTTCGGGTCAACCGAGTCACCTACATACACATAATTTTTGCTTCAACTGAATATCATGGTAAGACCAGTCTCTTTCACTGCTATAGTCAGTTATGATGCGATCATCATCCCTTTATTCAGAGCGCCCATCATTGGTGAGTGCGTTCCTCGGGCCTCAGCGTTTGGGTATCTGACCGGATTTCTAGAATTCATTCGTCGCGCTAGGCATTTGTGCCATCTAACTGGCATACGAACGACTCGTCTACTTCTCCTTTGTTCTGTTTCGACTTGATGTAGCAAGTCTGTCAATCTTCCCCCTCCCGCTATTGTGAGTGAATGCTTTCGCTTCTCTGGTCGGTCGCCTTGACGGTGCGAGCAGTTTGGATTCTGGAAAATCGTTGTCGTGGTTTCACTTTTATGAATGCGCTCGACATTATTTGGTTTTGTGCGTTAATGGTCTATCCGCGGTGTCTAGCTGCTGGATCAGATTGCATTTCAAGTTATTTTATAGATTCTGTGCGTGGGAGCACGGGCGATGCCCTCGGCGGACAGGCGTACCACGTCCCTGCTGGGTGTATGTAGCCCAATAGTCCTAGCGACCGGAGACCATCGAAGTAGACGCGGTCAATTGAGTTTGCCAGTAGTAGGGGCATTCTCGAGCTTTGTTGCTGGTACGCTGCAGCCTACTTGACACTGCCTGGTCGACGTGCTCATTTGTGCCCCCAGCGTTTATGTACAATAGTATCTTTTCGTTGTGTATCATCAAATGGTAGAAGGACCTGGAAGATTTCGGTCAAAGAAGCCACTACCGGCACTGTGAACCGCGCTGTTTCAATGGTGCATCCTCTGTTCCACACGACGCATACAGCACGATACCAGACTTGCGACGTGACGAGATATCCAAAGCACCCAACAGATCCTCAGAATATCCTTTCCAGCAGCACAACGTGTATACACAGCAAGCTCCTTGGAACCCCTTCGTTCCTCTGGCTCATAACCAGCCGTACGACTATGCACCTCCTAGTGCTCTTCAACAGTGGACTGGGTCCACTGGCTTTTCGTTCAGCTCGACCACTAACGACGCCTCTCTCCATCTGCAGCCGAACTTTCACTCGTACTCTGTTGAAGGTTCCCATGCCTCGCTTCGGTTGCCTAGGGGGTATCAAGGACACCTGATCCCAGAACAACGAGTACCATCTCCGTATGGTCCACAGTGAAAAAAGTCGCATGGGCAATAGTTTTAGGGGATTGGCAGATAGGTCCCATGCCCATGCGGGGCATCTGGTACAGGATGCTCACGTCGCCTGGCCTACGCCGTGCGTAACTGACAGCGTGCCATGTTGCCATACCAATGACACCAGACCTTTCTTGTGTTAGATATTTTCGTTTGGTTCTGTCCAGAACTCTGGCGTCGCATCATTCAGGTCGAACGCTGAGCTTGGGGGTACCTCGGTGTCATATCCGACTGCGCATGGGCGATCAATCAACGCAGTGTCGTGATGCTCATTCATGCGCTCCAAAGGCGGCATCACAAACGCTTATCCCAGTGGAAACTATGCGCTATGAATTCGCTACGAGCGGCCTCGGGCCTTGCCTCGAGGCCACTTTTTTTTTCGCGAGGAGTGCGGGGGAATACATGGGCGAGCCACGTTGCACCCACTTGACGTTTAATATAACCTTTGCGAGCGCACTCGTCCGGTTTGGTTGGAGCGTCCATTTTGAGGGATTTGTCAGTCGTCGGGTTGGTACTGTGGCACGCGTACTGAGCCCCGCGGTTTAGACGGACGCTGTGATCCGAGTGTCTTTTTCTAGAACGCTCTTCAGTCATCAGCATTAGGTGATACGGACTTGTCAGTTAGTTCGGCAGGCGGCCTTCTCCGTCGGGAAGAGGACGCCGAATCAAAGCATGCCCGCCGCCCTGCAAGAGCACTGTATCAATTTCATCCGCGCCTCGACACCTCCGAGCGGAAGCCTCGGACGGCCCGCATGTACCACTGGCAGTACGGCACGAGTCGGCTGCTGTTGCGCGTTATTGATCAGGAAACCACGCCCCCTCTGAACCAGATTTGGTCAACTCAAAGAACAGCTGTCGCATTCCCGAATTGATTGCGATGCAAAGAGATGTCGATGAGATGCCTTCGTGGTGGTGGATCGTCGGAATATACATATGACGCTTGGCTCCCGAAATGGTGCCGCCAATGGTACTGAGTTAAGTTTATCACTAGATTCTACAAAGGGCCTCATGGGGAGCGCGTTGTCGTTCCCATCATCTTCGTGCGCATCAAACCTCGGAGAACCCACTTTTGCTTTGTGCAACAAGGTTAAAGATCTTCTGGTCGATCCGCTCGGCGGAACACGCCAATTTGCACCTCACGGTAAGGGGAGTCAATGGTGACATTGGTAAGGAGATCGGGCTACATGGAATCTTTGGGTGTACGTATGCACGCAACGCGCGTGTTGTAAATTTGATCTATACGAGGTAGTACGAAATGTAGGACCAGGTTAGGCTTTACCCTTGGCAGCATTTTTGCTAATGAGCTTCGCTTTCTCGAGCGCAGCTTGACCTAGAGGCTTGTCAGCCCTACGCACGTGGTAGATGCTGAAAAGAGCACTTACTCTGTCTGATGAGATTCCTCTTATAGTCGACGATAGTGATATCTTCCTTCGTAAGATTGCGGACAGTTTTGTCTTTAACTTCCCAAAGATCTTCGGCGACTTGCGAAATGAGCCCTGTGCAAGGAATGGAGATATTAGCAGGAACGAACGGCAGGTTATGAGACCGTAAAAATACGCACGGAAATCATGTGAAACGATCACGACGCCACCCTCGAACTCTTTGATGGCAAGAGCCAAGGCGTCAATAGAGCCCATATCCAAGTGATTGGTGGGTTCATCTATGTAACGGACGTCGGCCTCACTTGTTTACCGGGAAAATGATACCGCGTACCTAGGAGGAGGATGTGTGGATGCTCCATAGCCAGCTGTGCAAATACGACACTGGTTTAATGGATCAGCTCAGCCCTCATAGTTTCTTGAGATTAGTGTTCCCACCGATTCCGCAGACCATCTGACAGCTGTTTGATAGGAGAAACTTGATGGGTACCGGATAGACCAAATCGGCCGAGCTGCTGTCGCCAAGCCTGTACGGGGGATGAGTGAGACGCACCCGTAGTTAGGAGCTGACTAGACCCACCTGTGCGTCCTTTTCAGGATATTTTTCTGCGAAGATATTTTGGAAGTACTCGATTGGTGACTTATCGTATGGAAGTTGATCGGCGGAGTGTTGCGAATATTTCGCTAATTTCAAAGCGGCGTGCTTGGAGATCGTTCCCTCGCACGGTTGAAGTGCGCCAGTAATAAGGTGGAGAAGGGTAGACTTTCCTGCACCATTCGCACCAAGAATGGCAATGCGAGAGTCCATACTGTAGCGGCGTGAGTTAAGCGACACTCGCCAAGTAGATCACAAGTTGCTGCTTACTCGATACCAAATGACAGATGCTCGTACAGGTAATCTCGCCGCTCTCCTGAGTACGAGAAAGCGACGTCGTTGAAGGCGATGATAGGAGGCGGCAGCTTGCGGATGTCTTCAAAGTGGAAGCGTAGGGGCCTCGGGGTTTCCACCTTCTCTATGAGGCCCGCAGCCTCCATTTTGTCGATGATCTTTTGTTTTGATTTAGCTTGCTTAACAAGGTTGGCATATGTACCGGCTGATGCGATGAATCTAATTGGGATCTGTCAGCGAGCTATCAAAAATCTCGGTAGGGCAATACATACTTTTTGATGTGAGCGATTTCCTCTTGTTGTTTGTTGTATGCTTTCATCTGGTTCACCTCGTTCTCCCCCTTCGTGCGGACGTAGGTCGAATAATTACCCGTGTAATACACGAGTTTTTTCTTCATCGTTAGATCCATAATATTCGTACACACGGAATCCATGAAATCTTGCGAGTGCGATGTGATGACGAGGATGTGGTTATATGTTGATAGGTAGGCCTCCAGCCAGACGACGGCGCCCAAGTCGAGGTGATTCGTCGGCTCGTCGAGGAGAAGAAGGTGCGGTTTTACGAACAGAGCTCGGGCGAGTGCTACTCTCATTCGCCAACCACCGCTCATATCCTTGGTCGGTTTCTGCATCATCGCTTGACTGAAACCCAGACCATGAAGAATACTTCCTGCTTTTACTTCGAACGTACTGGGGTCCAATTCTTCGAGTTCTTCATATGCAGCATCGAGAGCTGTCTCGTCGACTTCATCAGCAACGGATAGGTCCTCGATCCTCTTTTCGAGTTTGGCGACCTTCTCTCTCGCGGACGCAACGATGAAGTCGACTGCGTTGACATCAGATGGTTCAGCTTCTCCTCGGACAAGATAAATATCAATGTGAGGGGGAATCTCGATGTCGCGCTCCGCCATTGATTGAAGGAAGGTCGACTGTAACGCGGTGAATGACCGTCACGCGACAGTCATGACTAAACGAACCTTTCCGGATCCATTCTCGCCCAATAGACCGTACCGCTGCCCATAGTTGAGGGCTATCTCGGCACCCTCGATGAGCAAGCGTCCATGGAATGAAAGTGTGTAAGAATCGAGTTTAATATCTCGACCTTTTGGATCAGAGACCAATACTCCGGCAGCGCTCCTGGACCACGCTCAGTCGAGATCTCATGACCATGCATTATACATACCTCTCTGTGGCAATTTGAAGCTTTGCCATAGAAGTCAGGTCATCGGCGCTGGTTGCCGCCGAGACGCTGGTGAGTGGAGTGTTAGCGGTGCTGCCAATAACTGATCCCGTAGGCGTCGAAGAGGATGTCGCGGTTTCCGATAGTTGTTTCGCTGCTTGCTTTGCAGCCTTTTCTAGGAGCCGTTTCTGCTTCGACGCTGAGGGCGGCATCTCTAGATGATGAAGAGGGTTGAGATGAGTGATCGATGTCAGTGCACCACCCTACGAGTCTCGCTTTT
>JBBPUA010000320.1:0-21264 GCA_038094355.1 Afroboletus lepidellus | reverse complement strand
GATCGGGTTTCCGTAGATAACATCTACAACAATCGTGATTCACTTGATGCTCTCGCTGTCTGCTAGGGCGACCTGGTAACAGATTTGACTGTCTGAATTGATCCCATGAACTCCCCCACAGAAAATTTAATGACAGGCACTTTCAGATTGAACAGAGATTGCCCACAGACAGCGCAACCATAGAGTACAAAAGAACGATGTTGTGTAAGTTCGAAAGGACTTCTCAGCAAATTAACAAGGTAGATGCCTTCTGCGGATGAGGCGTCCATACAAGCGAAAAACGCACGTTGAGCAACTCCCCAGGCAACAGCCTCGCGGGCGACTGTGTGAACGTGGCGGCGGTAGTCATCACCTCCTTTTCCACAATGGATAAAACGATGATTCGAATAATTCGACTGGAATCACCTACAGATGGCTGACCTCTCATTCGCGCCGAGTCGCCGACTAACCGAAAAAATCGTATCTTCCGACCATTATCTTGTCTTTCCTGCGCTGGAGGATCTGTGGATAAAAATCAGAGGTTGTCCCTGTTTGCGATCTGTTTATGCACATGCAACTTCCAGCTATCACAGGTGTATCCACTTTCCTTCGGGTGGTACTCCAGTAGGCCAGGCTATACTGACACTTTGATGCAACAGTGAACTAGAACCCTAGTCGAAATTGTGATGCAATTTTACTACAACGGTTAATGATGCATAAGTCCTCTCGCTTATCCAAACTGATGCATTACACCCAATCAAGTCCATCCCTTTCTGCCAGTCCGATGCATCACACCGTCTCCCCATCTGATGCATCACTTGCAAGGCTATCCATTGTCATGCATTATCCCCCAGGCAAGTCCATTGGCTGTCTGTCCTCCTACCTGATGCATCATGACCATGAGAACCTGATGCATTGCACTCCGTCCGAGTCTACTGATGCATCATGCTTGACCAAGTCCATCTGTTCGTCTGCCTATTTAATGCATCAACCCACGAGCTTGCTAATTGTCCGTCTGTCAAAACTGATGCATCATGCATCATGTGTCTATTGGCCACTGGGTGGATTGGATTAATGCATCACTGATGTATTGGAGATTCGTCCGTAGTACTGTACTAGCTATACGGACTACGCTTCCTTATTTGGACATACTGAAGGCGACGTGTCCATTAATATTCCTTCCTTTCCTCCAGTCTCATACCTACGACGACTGGAGTCATTTATGTCCCATTAGCTCTGCTCGTGCTTAATACAATGTTGGTAGGTTATGTTTGCATGGATGCATCATGCTACTGGATCCTTCCCTGATGCATTAATATCCACGGACAGGCACGCACGTTAATGCATCAAGGCCCATCAATGTCGTCTTTCCCACCCCGATAGGCTGAGGGTTGATGCATCAACCACCACCAGATCCGCACCGATTTGAAGTCAGGTATATATGCGTGGACCTGCACCTCACGCATCTTTTCCCCGTCCCTCCTCACTTCCCTCTCCTGTTCACTTCACGTGTCGTGCGCTGTTATCACTTTGCGCTCTACAGTCCTCAACAACTGAATACTCGCCATTTCCACCACATGCCAGAACAAAATGAAGCACACGATTCAGCGCCTACTCTTCTTCGCGCCCAACTCATCCAGGACTCGTTCGAACATGACCTCGTACTCCATGTCAACAACTCTTTCCATTTTTTCTGCAGGTGATGCTCCCGGTCTTCTCTATCGCTCTTGAGATATTTGACTTTGTTATCGTAGATGTGTCTGTAACGAGCATGGTGCCTCATCCGCGGACGGCGACATTTTCTGTCGCGGCCCAGTTTGCAACGGAGGACGCTGATGCCGTTGTAAAGTTCCTTGACGGCATCCACGTCGGTAGTGTGCCAACCCATTAAGCAAGGCTCTGGCTGGCTCTAGTCCCCCTTGATAGGTTCACTCCCAGACGTCGCGCAGCCACCACCACGTCGTGCGGTTGGTCGCCCGAGTTCAAGCCGTCCGCGCAATACACGTGCGGCACGTTACACGCCCGCGAATAGTTGAAGGTGTAGTGTCGTCCGGTGCTTGCGCTCTTGCTTTGGCTAACCTTCCGTATCTCGGGCAAATGGCATCTGCGAAACTCTCATCAGCCGCCCACGCTCGGTCACCTGCATGTGATTCCCGTTTGACGACCTCCTCGCAGTAAGTGCAGATGACAAGAGACATCTGGCTTTCTCCCCTTCGAATCTAACTGTGGTGCAACCGCCATTCCTCCGGTGCTGGTATGCCTCATCTTCAGTGTTTTTAGTTAATACTTCGAGACTGTGCGGAAACAGTCCTGTAGACTCAGTGTATATCATCTATTGCCTTAATCTCAGTTTCGACTTCTTTGTGCTGGAATTATACAGTTATTTAGTTACCTTGTTTACAAGGTCACTGGGGGGGGGAGAATTGTGGTTGTGAGGCGGCACAATTTGTCGCGGTGTGGGAGATTGGTACTAAGAAACTTTGGTAATACTCAATGTAAACCGGCCGTATCTCTAGTTCTGTACTTGTGCGTGACAATGCGTGCACCAAGCTGGCTATGACCGACACGGGATCCAAGAATACTAAAGGGTTCGAACTACGTGTTATCACTACGAACTTGCTATCACAACCAAGAATCGGCGAGGGGGATTGGCCCCCATTTTTTCACTAGCTTAGTTCGACAGTGATTTTCTTTTCCTTTAAAGCCGTCAAAAACGGAGAAGACGACTCCAGCACAAGAAAACTTACTTTGTCCCCATTCCCTCTATGGTCTGCCCTGTGCGCTTGGCCTTTTGATTGGTGGACGATGCTTTCTGGTTGTTGCCAGCAGCGCCAACGAAGCACTGCTGGTCGGTCCCGATCGCGTCGGCCATAGCATTTCGCCTGGATTGAACCGGAATACGCTTGGATGCTCGAAGGACTGAGTGATTCTGTTGCATTGCCGGCGGGGCACCACCTGCCTGTTGGACAATAGGGGCCGGGGCAGAGGACGGAACTTGCGGCCCAATCATCGATGGGGTGGGCGCCTCCAGAGCGACAGTAACGATAGGCAACTCTTGCTGCGATTCGATACCGGCGACCTCTGGACCAGTGTCGTTCAGACCGGCCGCTTTCTTGGTACCACCGCGCTTCTTGGATTTCGAAGGGGATGAACCAGCTTTGCGTCTCACCCTGGGTTTCGGACGCGCTTTGGTTGTGTTTGTCATCTCAACTAGAGTCTCGTCTTCGGGGTTGTTGACAGGTGGAGATGGCGGGGGAACGGCCGGAAGGCGAGGCCTGG
The DNA here is from genome assembly GCA_038094355.1 of Afroboletus lepidellus. Lineage (NCBI taxonomy): Eukaryota > Fungi > Basidiomycota > Agaricomycetes > Boletales > Boletaceae > Afroboletus > Afroboletus lepidellus. The sequence continues at coordinate 18,006 of JBBPUA010000320.1, read as the reverse complement.
CAGGGCTATCCTGGGATGGAAGAGGGGGCAACGGCGGGAGTGGTGGATCGCCAGAACCACCTGGATCTACGCTGCTTAATTGGGATGCATGGGGGACAGAGAGCGGAGGTGTTGCAAATGCATCTAACGCGATGCCAGAAAAGTTCCAGTTGCACTCGGAGAGGGCGCTGCCGAGGTTACTCGTGGTGTCACTGAAGGAAATGGGGTAGGACCCATTATGACTGAACGACACGTTCGGGTTGACATAGTTGCCCATTGTACCCAGAGTAGGAGCCGCTGATTCTATTCCCGTCATGTCGAGGTCGAAATTAAAGGCACCCTGGCAAATTACTGAGATAATGGAGAGGCGGAAGAAATATCACGTAAGCTGACCTGCAGATCGATCGCGCCGGGTGATGCATCAATCAACAAGGTTGATGCATCAGATCCTAAAGCAGTAGAACCGGAGACGGTGTAGTCTACGTCCATATCACAAGATAATGCATCATTTTCCGTCCCCTAAAAATGATCAGCTAGAATATAAAAGACCGAGGTGGGACGCACATCGAGCCCATTCGCAGCCATGCCTCTCCCCTGCCTGCCTTGCTCAGCGTCATTCTCGTGGGCCACGTCAGGCCGGTTGATGATACCATGAGGCACGTCACCCGATTCTTCGAAGCCGAGCCCCTCGCCGCTACCTTGACCGGACGAAATAGTCGGTATCTGCTCTCCAGGTACGGTCATGCTGGATTCGTTGGCAGTTCTCGTGGCAGATGCCTCGCCACTACCTTGACCAGATGAAATAATCGGCATCCGCTCACCGGATATGGTCATGCCAGGTGCATCAGCGGTTTTCTTGGCAGACATGGGGTCACGCAGGTGAGGTGCTACATCTGGTAAGGAAAAGAACAAATGAATGGAATATCGAGACTCACGAAACAAGGTTTCAGCGTAATCTTGGAACGCCGCAAGGATGGCATTCTCTTCCTTTGGGAACAATGCCGCAAAAGTATTTCCCTGGGGCGTCTCGTCAGGGTGACAGCTGAGAAAATAGATCAGTCGGTCAGAGCACTAAAAACAAAGAAGGAAACGCTCACGACATAGAGGTTATTTCCCAATTTCGGGAAGGGTCTGGGCCCGCGCAAAAAAAGGATATGGCGAAGCGAGTACGGCGTCTGACCAGTTCAGCGACGCGAGCAAGTGCGTAAGGAAGATCTTCGATTGCCCTGCATAGTACTCATTAGTATCCAGAGTGGACTTGAACGACCCACTTACCTCTGGATCTCTGATGGGTCCATAGGTTCGCCGGAGGGCTGGTCGTTCGAGGGCTTCTTCTTTTGCTGCGCATATAGCTCCTTTATTTGCTGTTTGACCTCGTCATCCTCTGCCGCCAAAAGCTCTTTTGAGAGCTTGCGAGCAGCTGTAAGAACTTCGCCGCGCGTGCTAAGCTTTCCCGCCTCTTGGTCGGCCTGGATTTGGGGTTTGATCCGCTGGTCGTAGTAAGTGACAGAGTATATCTCTGGTTGCGTAAGGAGGCGAGAGCCTTTCGGCTCGATAGCCTTGTCCAAAGCGGAGGTACGCTTTTGTTGCAACCGTCCACGACGCGAGGCATTGGTACGCCAACGAAACCACGTCTGTAGTTGCTTCATTAGGAAGCACGAATAATATTAGTAAGCAACTTGACCGTGGCGAGATCTCCCATCGACTCACCGCCTTGCGTGTTTCAATGGCCTCCCCCAACTGGATAACTTGTTCAGCGGTGAGTGCACCCTGGACTCCAGGGAATACAACGTCCTTCTCGGGCCATTTTTCGAACCAGGCGGCATGCACAAGTGGCCAGAACCGGTGGTAATCCTTTTCCTGGGTGTGTTCCTGATACCTCGGGAGCCAAGTCTTGAGGAAATCTGACTGCTCCGACGTCGTCCAGGATATTGGCGCCATACCTATTGAATGGGTAAAAATCGATAAAAGTCGTGAAATCGTCGGGCTGATGCCGCCGCGTCTTTTGAAGCAAGGTATGCCCAGCTTCGTCATCCAGCCGCATGCAAACTTGTCGACTCTAATGCATCAAACTGGCCGCATCTAATGCATCAGATCCAAATCTCTCTACTATACTGATTGCTACGTGACAGAAATTTTCGACATCGGCGGCAGCTATCAAGAGACGGTGCGTGACGGATGTCGGAGCTTCACAGGCCACTTTGGCCCCATACTTTCCGCTTTGTCCTTGTGCCATGGGCATCGGGCTCGAAAGGTGTGACAGTTCGACAAGGTGCAAGCCACTATGATCTCCCATCGACGTCTTCGTCTTGTGTTGCCATGGAAAAGGGGACTTTCCAGAGTCTTATCTAGAATTCTAAATGAGCACCTCGCTTTCCTTCTGCACCAACCTGTCTCGTCCGTTGAGAATGTTAGATTTGCAGCTGTGCTATTCTAAGCCTGACTGACGTCATGGCGCCCGACGCTAAATATGGTAAACCCCTGAGGCTGGAGGTCTAAGGAATTGTAATGTGCGTTACTCACGAATCAAAGTCACGATGCATAGAGGTGTAAACTTGGAGAGGCGAAACATTACAATGTACATCTCAGTCATCCTACAAATTAGATTGGGAGAAGTAATGGAAAAGATGAATGGTACCATGAAAATTTAAGGGATCATGTATATTTCACAGCTGTTGAAAGTCCGTGCACGCTCCACACAATTTTGATGTCTCATTTGACTTGCACCACAGTGTAAACGGATTGTTGTACTCGCCAGTATCATTGAACTATGGATTCAAACAAAATACTCTTGTGTCTCCGCCGGCCACACTCCAGGATCGAGTAAAAAGGCCAGGATACGTTATAGATCTCGCATAAATCTCGTACAAGGCACAACAAACGTTGCCGCTTATTTGGTATCTCGTCGGATGCCAAATTGGCAAGTCTAAGGTTGTTCCTCACTGCTACAGTGCTACTAGCTCATCGCTTGCAAGCCCGGGCCCATGGGGCGTCCAAAGCTTTATCATACGGAGAACGACAAACTTGAGGCAAAGCGGACCTATAGCAAGACATATTATGCGAAGTGAGCATGCCTTCTAAGATTCCATACCTGCATCACGGTGGTGCCATTGACACACGCTTCAGAAATCGTGAGCGGATTAGTCTCAGAAACAAAGATAAGTACCTGCAGAAACAACGGTGTGTTTCCATAGCCTACTGCTCATGCCGTCGTAACGGTGTGGCCAGAAACAAATCCGCAGTGCAGCCCACAACATCCAAGTTGCAAGCAGCGGCCTGTTTGTCAAACCCTAGCGGTATTAAGTCCCTACCGCCACCCATACCTTCCGTCTCCGTGTCTCCGTGAGTTTTCAGTCACTGCCAAATACCTCACGATTGAATTCTCGCCTATGTCGCATATCTCGTCAAACGTCACAAAGCCTTGAGACGGACCTCATGGCCCTCATTCACGGCTCGTTGTTCTCATTTCTCGACGGACTTGCCACTGGCATCTGCAGCCCTCCGGTCCGTCCAGCTTATATAGAGCAAATTCAGCAGTTGCTTGGTGATGTCGAAAGGCTCAGCTCGCTCGCTAATACCATTCACGCAAAGGTTTTGCAAGTCGATGGTGTTGGTGACAAGCTCCGAAAAGTGGAGAAGACCATCCAAAGAATCTTGCAAGTCATTTCAGCTGTGGAGGACTTGGTTCTTCACGTGGGTGCGGTGGAGTTGAATACATTCATAGATATGCATCGTCACCATCAGTTCGTTTACCAGACCTGTCATGATGTCACGCCACTTTCATAATTATAACCATTTTCCGACTCATGTGGCCTTAGAATTGCATGGTATTTGACGAATCCCGACGGCTGATTCGATCAAGATTGGATCGTAACATTCTTTCAGCTGTACAAAAATGATTGGTGTAGCTACGGTCTTAACATACTGTCTCCACCCCACCATGCGCAATCGCATCTACCATACCTAAAAGAGCGGCGTCCAAGGAAGAAGCGCGACTGAACGAAGCAAGGCTGACGCCCTGCACATGAGGGTTGGTGCACTGCCTACAAAAGGTTTGATTGGAAGAAGGTTCGGGAGGTGAGGGTTAAGAACGACATACAGCGTGGAGAAGACGCCGACTCTGCGGCCACGAGTGACAAGGTAGAATGGGCCTGTCGCATCGCTCCTCGGAATATCGAACGTGGTGTCGCGATAAGTCTTCTGGTACCTCTTTTGCCCTTCAATGACCAGCACTTCTGGCCCACTTGTTCCCCTCTTAGGTCCGATCTTTCCTCCTCCATATGGCCAGGGTAGCACTTCTCGCGTTCTGCTCTCAGGTGTGAACTTTCACCGTCCTACTCAGGTTCCCTCCGTGAAGCGCGACCCAGAGAGTCAGGCACTTCCGGGTGCACGAAGGCCTGGGTCACTCAATCCTGTGGCATCTAAGTCATTGATTGCATTCACACCGACCGGGAGACAGGAGTTGGAGGTTCCGAGGGAGAGATCTACGAAGCGTCAAAAGAGGTCCTAGATTGCATTGAGCTTTTTTGGAGTGTATTAGATCTGCGCTGATCTAGTATAATTGACTTTTCACGAGATTGGGCGTGTGTGACCGAAGTATGAGACACAGATTCATGCATCAGAGTTTTCGACGAGATTGGCTCGACGTTGCCAGAGGCAGGACGCTAAGCGGGAAACGCCGAAAGTACCGTGCCGCATTGTTACCCGAAGATAATGATGCATCACGTTTCACCGCCATGGGCCCAGGAACCGCTCTCGACATAGCTGCTCGTCGCCGTGTCTTGGAGGCTCAAGCTCGCACGAAACAGCCTGCAACGTTTTTTTTTCGACCACTCGAGCGTGCCACTAGTACACCTCTAGCTATTGTCGATTTCGATCCTACTCCGACAACGTTGGCGCAACGTCGTTCCAAACGAGCGCAAAAATCTTCGAAAAGGCCTGCAACTACTATCCTTCACCGCGAGACAGCTGCAGTAACGAAGTCTCACTTACATTCCACATTCCAACCACAGAAAGACGGTTCTCTCTCTTGTACGCGCAAATTCCTCAAATCCGTTGTGTCGACGACACCTCAAACCAGTATACAACCACCCATTCCATATGCTCCTCCAATCATCCCGGATCTGGTTGATCACTTACCCCCCGAAGTTGATGCGGAGATTTACACGCATCCATCCAAAAAACGAACTATCGGGGTAAGTTTCCACTTCTGATCAGTGTTTCTCTACTTACTCGCGCCAGGATAATCCTCTCTTGGCCTGGTTACCAGACCGGGAAATGTACCTCCGAGAAATGCTTCGCCTTGAGGGCCGTTGTGTACAATCGGCCCACTGTGCTCTCTGCAATGGTGCAGAGCCGATCTTCGCGTGCAGCGACTGTTTTGGTGGCGAGCTGGTGTGCAAAGCTTGTGTGCTCACTAGCCATACTAGAAACCCATTGCACGCAATCAAGGTATATGAAATAGCTTTCTTGTATACTGTCGTGTCTGAACATTACAATAGAGATGGAATGGCGCATATTATGAGTCAACTACGCTCAGAGCCCTTGGCCTCAGAATCCAGCTTGGTCACCCGCCCTCAAGTCCTTGTTGTAATCCGGAGCATGCGTTTAATGATAGTTTTGTTGTCATCGATACTACGGGCGTTCACGTGGTGTCGCTCGATTTTTGTAACTGCGAGAAAGCCTTAACCCAGTCCCAACAGCTCTTACGAATGTCTTGGTTCCCAGCGACAAGCACGCGGCCCCAAACTGCGGCCACCTTTCGCGTTCTCAAACAGTTTCATATCGTCTCGCTAGAATCGAAGATATCTGCATACGAATATTATAACTCCCTCGCCAGACTTGTGGACAATGCGGGGCTTATGGATCTCAAGGTGCGTTGGATTCTCTAACACTGTATTTACTGACGGTGTTATAGAATCGCTACACCGCCTTTCTTAGGATGTCACGCGAATGGAGGCACCTAAAGATGGTGAAGCGCGGTGGTCGTGGCCACATCACCAATGGGATATGCACGACATCTGAGGGCGAGTGTGCGGTGTTATGCCCTGCTTGCCCTCATCCTGGCATTAACATCCCTTCTGACGAACTTGATGCATCATCGGATCAACAAGAGAGGCGGTATGTACCTGGAACGGAATGATTGAAGTCAAAACTAACAATTTATTCAAGCTGGCTGGACTCCCTCTTTGTTGCGATCGACGCAAACTTTAGACTCAAAAGGAAGAAGGTGTCCAAGGATAGCATTGACCCAAGCCTTGGTAAAGGTTGGGCCTACTTTGTTGAGGAAACTGCGTATAAGATGTATCTACAACAATATCTTGACGACGCGCAAGAGGTAAGTCCAGAGTTGACGTTTACTGATACGGTCACTCACTCATGGTAGAAAAGCACCTGTCAAAGCCACCTCGCTGTTAATCTGGCAGATACCAGATCTCGTCAGGGATTGGCGGCCACTGGCGTTGGAACTGTTGATTGCGCTCGTCACAACATGAAGCTACCTGGTGGAGTTGGTGATTTACAAAGAGGCGAGAAGTATGTCAAGCCCTTTCAGTTGTTCTTCAACTAATACCATCAATAGATACGTCAATATGGACTATTTGTTTAGTTCCGCGATGCGGTATAACACTGTCAGTCATGTCAACGTTTCGTACGACATCGCTTGTCAGTGGTCGAAACATCTCACGGAACGGTTAGCCGACCGCCGGGATCTTCTACCTTCTCCGGTGTCTGGAAGAAACCTTACTTTCCTTGTACCGAAATTCCACCTTCCAGCTCACATTGATAAATGCCAGACCACGTTCTCGTTCAACTTCACCCCGGGAGTTGGGCGCACAGACGGAGAAGCCCCTGAGAGAGGGTGGGCGAATATCAATCCAGTTGCATCGAGCACAAAGGAGATGGGACCTGGTGCACGACGCGATATTTTGGATGATCATTTCGGTCATTCCAATTGGAAGAAAGTGACTGATCTTCGTGAGTGCCCTTTAATGGAGTCGAAGCATCCTGCTCAATATCTGTAGGCCGAAGTCTTCTCTACAAATTGAAAATGGCGATTTCAAGGCGTGCGGAGCATCGTATTGCACTAGAAGAACTTGAAGAGGGACTCAAGTGCAGCCACTCTGAAGATCTATTGAAGTGGAAGTCCCAGGTCGAAGAGTGGGAGAGGGACCCAGGGCTCGGGCTGAACCCATACGAGCGACAAGGCAATGGTAAGCTATTAATTACTTTCTCGTGCTCCGCTAATGCACCCCTTATTTCAGCGATGACAATGTCTATGGTTCGGCTGGACCTTGCCAGGGAAGAAACCGAAGAACTCGCGAGAGGAGAAATCATTAGTCTTCATGACGTCTGCTCCCCCAGTGTGCTGATCAGCAATGGGTTAGAATTAGAAGATCTACAGTACGTTGAGAGTTGAACACCTGTCCCTAGACTTAACTTTTTCTAGACGCCGTCTACGGCGTGACAAGGCCGGAATGAGCGTTCATCACACAGACCGACAAGAAACTGAGCTAGTGCTCCAAAGCAACACACTCCAGCGTCGTATAGACACCTGGGTCAAGTTGCAACACCTATTTCTGCCTGTGCTGGCCAGCAAGCGTGCAAGGGCTATTGGTGATGGTGATGTCGTCGTTCCCCCAGATTCGTACAAATTAATGCTTCCCTCTGAGCTCGGCTGCTCAATTCCTTGCAACGAACGGTTGCAGAAGGTAGAATGGAAACTACGCTACTCTCAAGCTCACGACGCTCTGCACTCCTTGCGGTCTAACCTCCGCGCACAAAGTTGTATCCTAAAATTCAAGGATCGCAACTTGCGTGGACAAGGAGCAAACACGCGAGCCCGGAATACACTGAAGAATGTCGAAGCGAGGATTGAAGCCGCTGCAAACAAGTAAGTAACTGCGTCTGAGATTAGATATAGGGCCAGGGCTGACTGAGAAGATTAGATACAACGATGCCCACAAGGCTTTGGTCAGGCTGGCGCCCTTGTTAAAAGAGAATGGCACGTGGAACTCAATTCTTCGCCCGCTTAGCCGTCAGGATATTCGCGCAATGTCCGACCTCCTTTGGGGGGAGACTGAGGGTAATAAGAAGTTGTCCTGGATATGGTGTGTGGGGTCCACCAGCGGCGAAGACAGCACTGCTTTGGAAGGTGGGTAATCCTACCATATGTGTTGACGTGAATGACACTTTCCTAGATATGCGCATCGAATGGTGCAAAGCTCGTGCCAGGGCCAACCGATGGTCAGAAGAGGTTACTCTGCTGATGCGGGAGATGCAACGAACTCTGGCATTCTTTCAGTGGGACGCTGTCCGCTGGGAAGAAAGAGGAAAGTTATTCGTCTCAGTCGAGGAAGAAGGTCACCGTGTGTATGCCTTGCGACAAGCAAGTATACGGTATTCTCTCGCTAATCGTTGCCACTGCTCTTGGTCAACCACGATTGCGTTCGTGAAGGAGCTGGATCACGAGTGGAGCTTAGCAGACAGTGATAGGAAGGATTCTCTGGTTCATGACATCGAAGCAGCCACCCGCGCTGAGACCATGGAGGGGGCCGATCTTGAGCACGATACCATACATGAATAACTACTTTCACCATTATTTACCATTTCGCTTGATAGTTGATGCATCACGTTGTCGGAGGACAGACCTACCTGCTCATGTGTGATGCATCAGTTGGAACTGACGGTTGACAGACTCGCTTGGTAATGCATCATGTAGATGGCCTAACAGACTTGGCACTCATGGGTGATGCATCACGAGATTTACGAGGGGGTGAACAGATCATCAGGAATTGAGGGAATACATATGTGATGCATTACGACCTACAAAGGAATGAGGGGATGGGGATGAGTGCTGTGATGCATCACGAGTAATTTACGACTCGGGGGCAAGGAGGACAGTCATGCATCACAACCTACAAAGGGATGAGGGGATGGGACAAGTGCCATGATGCATCATGAGAGGGGACGACTCAGACAGGACAGGGATAGTCATGCATCACATGGACAAGTGAGGGGACGACAAGGATCAGTGTTATATTGCATCAAACACGCACTAGAAGTATAGTAAACAATGCATCATAATACCAGGAAGTGGTGAATTTTTCTTGCACAGCAACATGGTGTTCGCACGACTCTCCTTCATTCAAGGCCAAAGACATGGCGCTAGATTTATCCACCGCCCACCCAACCTTCCTCAACCTCCTGCCATTCCTTCCCTAACTCCAGAGCACGAATCGCAAGCATGTGCTTGGTTGACTGGCTTTAAAGCCGCGGCAACGGTTCCAAAACAGCTGGTCGAGCTGTCTTTCTCCCGTAGCTCGGGTCCTGGAGGACAAGTTGAGTATTCAGGGGACCCGGGGAAGCTCGAGAGCCGACGTTAGTACAGAATGTCAACAAGTTATCCACCAAAGTAACCGCTCGTTGTCGCGTTGATGCACCGTGGGTACCATTATGGGCTCAAGAAAGTCTTACGCAGAGCGTGCGCTTCCTTCAAATCGGTATGGTGAATCTTTTTTGTTGATCATTTCTTTTCAGCCATACTACGTGAAATCGACGCATTCTCTCTTAATGACGTCCAGCACCTCCCGTTCCCAAGCAGCTAACGTGGATGACGTGCTTGCAAAGGTACGTGTCACTTTGGTACGCCTGTTTCATGAGTCTCTTGCTGAACGTCCGTTGCCAGCTACACGCCTTGGTAGCTGAATCAGCGGCCAAATTGATCCCGAAATCACCCTCGCAAGACCAACAAGAGCGTGTGATCGGCCTCCAAAAGGCTGATGGTATGCGTCGACGACTGCAAAAGGACAAGCGGAGTGCCACAAAAACGAACAGGTCCATCAAAGACTGGGACTGATTGTGAGCGTTTGAGTTCTGGCGGATGGATTTTTTCATGGGCTCGGCTCTCGCATATGTCGCAAATCAAACCTTGCTGTTTCTTTTATCACCCGACCTTTCCGCTGTACAGATCATTTTCAAATTTCGCTGCTCAGCGCCGTTACATGTTGCACATTTTTATCTTACCCATCAATTCGTACATGCGATGCAAAGGAAGTTGTTACTGTCGTGTGACAAACTCGCGCGCACAGGCTCCTACATCCATAAAGTAACCTGGGTGGTAACTAAGGCAGCCATCAACCTAGACTAGTGTTTGATACTGTGAGCGCGAAAGGTGCTTGTGTTTACTGAGGCAATGAGGATATACTTACATACCTGCCCTTGGTTAAAACTCTGGGACTATTCCCGTGCAACTCTGCGAACCTTGACAGTCTGAACTCACGATTGCTCGTAAGTTCCGCGGAGTCGGAAGCTCCCTTGGTGTAATCGTACATTCTTGGAACGCTCCACGGGGTATTCTAGGTTTCTTATCGCCTGTGTTAGCGAGCTATAATTTGTCCGGACCGCACCTCAGATGACAATGTATCAAAATCAAAAGTGGACCTGGTTGTCGACAATCTGGCAACTCATCCAGGTAGAACAAGCTAAGGGTACCTAAGTACTGAAAGTGTGCCGACATTGCCATCGACGTTGCATTGGGCTGGAGGTTCGCTATGTTCTGAAACTTAAGCCTCATGGATGCATTAACGACTTGAATTATGGATGACTCGGAGCTCGTTTCGTTCAAGTTGCATGTACCACCATCCGCGGCAGATGCCGATCAGTGACGCGGACGGTCGGACCTCGGGATGGCGGGCAAGCAATTTATCCTTCTTCCACGCATTCCAAGTGCCGTCCGGCTTCCGGAGGGCCGTGTTCCCAGATGTGTCATATGTACTTACAGTTAGGTCATTCAACATATTTTGGTCGGTTAACTATACCGTCAGACACGAGGCCAACGAGGGTTCAAATTGCTGCTCTGACCCGGACCATGCAACTCAGCACCCATGCATCATTGTCTATACATCTCTGAAGTTCTCGAACTCATCTTCGAGTTTTTTAGGCATTTGGATGGCGGCCAGCCGCACGAAGGATCTCGAGTAGGCAGGATGACGCTCGCTTCGTTGGCCAGAACATGCCAGGTGTTCAATTCAGCTGCGCTAGATGCTCTTTGGCATGATCTTTACAGCTTCGGTCCCCTACTCAAGCTTTTACCTATTGTTCGTTGTCCTTCGCTGTCCGGTGTCCCACTGTTTTGAGTTGATCCATGGAATTTGCAGGCTACGCCCTTTATGGACGACTTACAATGGATCACTTTCCGCGAGTATGCGAAACGTGTTAGGACTTTCCGTGGACGTGATGCCGGGCTTCCCGCTCAGGCCAAGGAAAAATTCATTACCGCGCTCTACCATTATCCCGAAGCCTGCCTGCCACTCCTTTCTAACATTGTCGAGCTGGAGTGGAGCGATCTTTCATTCTCTGCCCACGAGACATCTGACATCTCATTATTGAGATATCTGGCAGGTCCAACGGTGACCACAGTCACTCTCTCCCTCGTGCGCTGGCAAGCATACTCCTCAGCCGAGCTATCTCTTCTGGCAGATTTGCCCCGGCTCTGTCCAAATCTCACGTCCCTCACCTTCGTTTCTCACGTTGCCTGGGCCCATGATCCGTCTCTCGAAGTAGGCCAGATGGTGACCCAATGGCCGAGGTTGCGTACCCTGCGAACATGCGGCGTCGCGCAACCCGTGATGGACCAACTATTTGCCAAGGGGACTCTCGAGTCCTTCTATATCGATTACTACGAATCTTCTCCCGTGTACAATGGTGCAATCCCGGCTGGGCTTCGCGAGTTTACGCTTAGCGCAGACTGTCCATCGTTGTGTACGCGCTTCTTCAAGACCGCGCACGCAAGCCCTACCAAGATTCGTTTGCTCATTGGTATGAACGACAGACAAGAGGAGGCAGGCATCGAAGAAACGTTTTTTCTTCTTCCTCTCCGCCTCGATACATCTCGCTTGCTATCGCTCACGATCCAGCCAAGATCAAGCATCGTTGGCATACACATGTGGCATACTCCGAGCCTTCGAGAGCCACTCCTGTCCGCGCTCGTCGAGTTTAGGGCATTACATGAGCTGGATCTGGATCTTCTGTGCACGGCACAAATATCTGACGCAGACTACGAACGCCTGGCAGGGTCAATGATACAGCTAAGGACTCTAAAGCTCGGTACTGCAAACCCATCGATCACGCGACCAAGGCCAGTGGCGAGTGTTTGGGCGGTGGTCACAGTGTTGCGATACTGTCTATACCTTGAGACGCTGCATATCATATTTGATGGGTCAATTTTACCGCTGGAGGCCTTAGTTCTGCAAGACGGTGGTAGGGCTCTTGTGGAAGGGTCGGTTCGTCAAGGATGGGGATGCAATAGGCGTATCACCAAGCTCCGCGTTGGCTGTTCGCCGATCAGAGACGCCACTATTAATGCTGTCGCCTCTTGCTTCAAGTCGATCATGCCTTGCTTGGTGCAAATTGAACATGAAGATCGGGACGACGAATGGAGAATGGTCCAGAACATATTAGCGGTGTAATTATACACGGACGCGCCGGAGGCTCATATAACAGGTGCCGCCTACAAATAGAGGAGAGGTCTACCGCTCTTACATTCCCGAATCTGTGTGCCATCCCTCTGTTATCATAGACTACTAATCATGATAGACATGTCGAGCAGACTACTTTTTTTTTCGATCTAGCTTTGTCATCCTCTCCCCCCGAAATTGAATACGACCATCGGATATTGCCCTGAACAGCCATCGGTGCTCTTGGTAGACTGCGAATTAAAGTTAGAAGGTCCATTCGTCGGACCCTGTCACATAGTCGGTGAATCACACTCAATAACTGGTGACGGGGCCGATCCGCAAAGGCCTCGAGATCAAGATATCGCAAGTCTCGAATTGAAGCTAGTAATGAATGGGACAAAGTACGCGCTCTACATCTATTTAGAGTCGAAGAGACAGTCGTGCTCATTACAATAAAATGTCTCCAGATTTTCGTGGCACCACGACAACATACTGGAGTTTTGGAAGCTCAGTCTTCTGAGGATCAATGCCCGAAGCGGGAAGCCGATGTCATGTCTATGCCACGCGAGCTCGCAAATAGCATCACCATCCAAATACGCCCCGTCATTGTGGACGGAAAGAGATAGAAGACGTGGTAGCCTGACCCCACCTTTGTGTAGCTGCGTCGATGAGGTGACCAGGGAACCAATGAGTGCATAGTTATCAGAGAGGTTGACCTTGAGCACGAGGGTTGTGAGACTGTCCAGATTGTCATACAACATCTCCACAGTCCTCCAGTTGCAACAAAAATTGTGGAGGAAAAGGAATTCCAGCTTAGTAAGGCTACATGGCGGTTCCTGCGTGTGTGAAAGTTGAACTTGGGACCAAGTCTCAAAAGCCGTTCCAGTCAGGGTCTGAACAAGTCTTTCCATGAAAGCTTCACGGCGTGAGTCGTTATAGATCGAGGACGTGTCGATGCGTAACGCTAACTTTTCGAGGGAAGGGATATGGCACCGGAAAAGCAATTTGACCGCTGTCCGAACTGGGAGAGCAATAGCCAATTGCCTCAGCTCAAGAAGCCTGGTCTGGGTCACTGGCATATTGTGGTCCCCAGACTCCCCACGCGTCCCGATTGACTTCAAATCAATGCCGTCGAGAACAAGAAGCTTCAGTCGTGGAGATGCATGTAATGCAGCGAAAAATTGATCCCAGGATGGACAGTTTTCTCTGTTATAACATTTGATTTGAAGAGCCATGAGGTCTGGCAACGAGGCCATCCAGGCTTGGTTCCAATCGACGCTCATGTCCGTCAGGGAGATGCTTCTTAGATGAGGAACCGAGCGGCCACCGAAAAGTGCAAAATGTTTTGTACGCCCATGAGGATTGGAGCCATAGCCTCCAGAATCCAGCGCGACGGATGTCAATGCAAGTGGTGATGCAATGGAGTGGCAGGTGCCCGAGATCGCATCGAGGATTTCATCCATAGGCTTAGAACGCTTTCCCGCCCGTACCTCGATGGAGCGCCAACGATGAATTTCTCTAAGTAGCGCATAAAACATTGGGATCAAGTGGCCAGGGCAGTCGCATCCACTGTGCTCGCTCATATGGATCCGGATATCTAAGGGGAAGTTCTTGCTCCGCACTAGCTGTGTCATGACGCGATAGAATGGTGAATGTGACCAGGAAGGGATGATGATGACTGCCCAGATGGATGGAGTCGCGACTGCGACACCACGCCAGTAACGACAAACACAGACAATGGATGACCACGGCGTTATCGCATCATCTTTGATGTCTTTGCTAAGTGAGGTCACGGTGGGGTCCGTGAACACTTCGCCAGTGATCAAGCCAGCGTTATCGGTCACCATCGCGTTGTGAAAGCCATCAGCCATAAATGCAAACAAGGATGAAAGCACTTCGGCAGGGAGTTTGTGGATATGACATGTGCGGTCACTACTCTGGGACTCCATGGGCAAATAGGTGATAGTTCGTTCTATTTGTCTGACTGATGGATGGCGTGAAATAACTTAAATAGTAGGAAATGGATACATACGAACCTGAGTCGTTCGAGCACTCTGGATAGGAGGCGGTTGGCAATGTACGCGGTTAGCACCTAAGTTAGTCCAACCTTAGTCAGCATGCTAGTGCGGAGTTGAAGTTTTCCACAGCTGGGACGATTGATCTCCACTTTCTCGAGCGTTTTGGTTCACTTTCCGAAGAAAGAACATCTACTGGTAGCAATGATTACTGTGTCTGCAAGACAGAGCTCCGCCCTCACAACATTCGGATACCGTGAAACGCATGTCAGCCAACGGAACCGTGGTGACAGACGGGACTGTTTCAAGTAGTCCTTATCGATGTAGCCACGTCCATTCAAGATTCAATCATGGCGCTCGTGCACACGCGTGCACACAGTGAGTCAACCAATTATTGTCTGACACGTCTATCTGCCTGATGAAGAACTGGATGGAGTGCCGCAAAAGTCTGGCTTCATTAACATTTGCATAGCTGCGCTGTTGCTATATATGCTGCATTAGTTCAACGCCCAACGTTGTGGATTGGTCGGTCATCCTTTATATGAAACGTCGATCGGACGGGAGGGGCAGGTGTTGTTATGGGAACTGCGTGAGTCCGTGTCCACTCGCTAGGTACTTCACAACTTGAAACTAATTTCAGTATTTTCGACCCTACAAGGCGCCAGTAGCATTCAACGCGACATCATCGCGATGGACGGGTATCTGAGAAGACCCATCACTCGGGATAATAACCACGCTTCATGTGCAACAAGTGTGTCTCTGCATGCGAAACACGGCCACTGCTGCGGTACAGTAACCTATAAAGGCACACGATTCGCGGTTCTCTTCCGAAGCTCACCCGTGTCGTTCGTTTGACCATCCATAGAAAAAGAAACTCGCTATGCGCTTCCAATGGATGCTTTTATCCATCTTATCGTTCGTACTCGTCGCTGTGGCAAATCGCCGTCACGAACGCTACTCCAAACTCCTCAACCGTAAATCTCTAAATGCTGCCTCCAGCATAATAGAATACGGCCCCATCTGGGCCGGCGCCGTGTGGGACAAAGATACTAATGTGTGCCGTCCCCATGCACTACGTCTTTCCAGTGCTAATTCCGCCTTTTTCTTACAGGGTACTTTCACATTTGTCACCGGCAAGTTTACTGTCCCCGTCCCCTCCGGTCAAAATGGATCTGCTGCCACTGCCTGGGTCGGGATCGACGGTGGCCCTTGCTGGGGTTTTGGGGGTCTTCTTCAGGCCGGAGTCGACTTTAACATCAATGATGGAGGTGAGGTCACTTACAATGGTAAGTGGACACTCCAATCCAGCATTCGCAGCGAATCTGATTTGTCTGTTCCATACATAGGTTGGTATGAATGGTACCCCGACTGGTCATACAACTTTGACAACTTTTCCATCTCTGCCAGAGATGTTATCAGAGTCAACATCACCTCATTTACCCCCAAAAAGGGTCTCACCACGATCGAGAATCTCAGCACAGGCGTCACAAAGAGCAAGTACCTCAACTCGACATATGTCCTGTGTGGTCAGCAAGCGGAGTGGATTGTCGAAGACTTTGAGGACGCCCATGATAACATAGTGCCCTTCGCAAACTTTGGCGAGGTCATCTTCACAGATGCCATAGCTTCCGGACCCAATGGGACTTACACGCCGGAGGGGGCAACTATCCTCGATATCCAGCAGAATGGTCAAATCTTAACCTCTGTGGCGATCAACGGGTCTTCCGTCGCCATCAAGTATGTTTAGACACGCGATCGGCGCAAGGCATTTTGTGGTACACGGGGCGTTGACCGCGTCACTCGTATCTTTTTCCTTTCTTGCCTTTTGATGGGTTCGAATATTCATCATCTTCCCCTCTAATGACTGTTCACAACCCTTGCAACTACGTGCTAGTCCGCGGAGGATTCTCTTCACTCAGACATGTAGATGGTCGGTTGGAAACACCATGGGTCTTGAGCTGTAGATCGCCCCTACAATTATTTCGGAACCTTCATGGATGATTGGTTTACATATATGACGGGGGTGTATGGTATGACATGATAGATATGAACGTGATCAAGATATCAAGAGGCATGGAGTTGAAAGCAGATGGCCAATTGCCTTGGTTCTGAGAGCTTGATCTAAACACTCGCGAGATGTGACGGGGGTCTTCCGAGTCTGTGATACCTCCACATGCGTCGTCTGTGGGAGGTGCCAACTTCGACCTCGTGCACTATGGAATTGATTGGGTCACAAATACCCTGATGGACATAAAAGCTAACAGTGATCGAACGGGATAATAAGGCCACCACCGCGACTATTCCGAGAATACTAGGGAAATAAACTTCTCCCGGTCACCGCATGAGTCTTTTTCGATAGCTCCCCACGCGTCCTTCCATCGCATCTTCTTGGACCCTCCGCTTATCAGGTACGGCCGGGGACAAAGGGCGTTACCGCCGGGAAACTGCCATGAGACCGAAACCTTGTGGACAACTACGGCAGGTCTTGTCAACGAACCTGCACAAGGGACCATACGATTCTGAGGGCCAACCTCCACGTTCCGTCATGCGGGATCCGCCACTTTTCCCTGGGGGTGCTTGACCGCTGGATCAACGTTGCACAGCGCTGGGTTGTGATGATTTCTTGTCGAGATCAGCACGTTGCATGGACGAGAGATGTCGCCATGTGTCATTGGCATTAGCCCTGGTCTGTCCTGGCTCCTTGGTGCGAAGCTGCACAAGGGTGATGTACAAGAGATTCTCGCACACTGCTGCCTACACCTCTAGTACAGCCTTTGCATTTCCAAAGCTTGATACCGACTCGGACTCTCCCGCCTCATACTAGCCTCCTTGCTGGCGAACTTCCCATTAAACACAATTTGTTATTCGATGGTCATTGAACTACCACTGTAAGCATGCTTGACCTTGACACGCTTCGCATACCCCAGTGAAGCCCTTCACAGGTCGCCACTACGACCGGCATGACAGCTGTCGTTGAATGTCCGCTGTGCTCGGCAGTGCCACCATACCAACAATGCTCACCGACACAATAATGGTTCTTGTCGCACTTCCATCAACACGCAAAACGATCAATTGAATAGCTCTGCTGTGGTTTTAGTATACACGCAAATTACTGATAGGCTGACACCACCTGTCGTAAATTCACCTGCCTCAGCGTTCTTATTTGCTAATGAACACCTGCCAATCTCAAAATCAACTGAGGCTACTTACACATAGCCACCCTTGTTATATTCCTTGGCATTCGGAGGTTTGACACCAGCAACCTTCCTTCCCATGCCATTATTGATTTCTTCTGGAACTCCGTGACAGATACTCGACCTTCACATACTAACCCTCGCCGGCCCAAACAAGTCTCATGCCAAAGTCAAACATTGACGGCTCCTCCATCACAGTTAATAGTCTCCCCCCAGAGTTGCTTTCGTGGATATTCAAGCTTGCTTGTGACCCGGGGCCTGTTACCGTCAAAGTTCAAGATGAAGATGACGAGGAAGAGCAAGTGGGAGTGAAAGTAGAGGACGATGAATCATGGGAGGAAGAGGGCGAAGAACAGGACGAGG
>JBBPUA010000319.1:0-21325 GCA_038094355.1 Afroboletus lepidellus | reverse complement strand
GGTGTTTATGCTTCTTGGTCTGGACATGGGTGTGTTTGGACACGGCTCTCAGGGTAGAGATGAGTATGCCATGTGGTTGGGGCTCACCAACGGTCGGCATCTTTCCAAGCACTCCAACAACTTGTTGGACGTTTTATTTGCCATTGCGTCGCATTGTGAACAAGTCCTAAGTACCGTGTCCCTGTAGTAAATGCCATTGGTCCTGGACTGATGGTCTGCCCGATTGTCCTAAGCACCGCGGTTTTATCCTTGACTGACAGCCTGACTGATGGTAACATTGCATTGTATAGGAAAATGCGCTAAGGCCGCCGAAAGTCACTGAGAAAATCGTATACTGACACCTCTTCTCCCTTGAAATCTATGTCGCCCTCTTTATTGGCCAAGAAATCAAAATACGAGTCCCTGTCGTCGAGTCCAAAGTAACTCAAGACTTTGCTAGCAATGGAACGTGCTGCGCCGTGGCAGTCGGAACGTAGTAGCTGTTCATCCTGATACTCGCCGTCGTACACTACCATGCCGCAAAGTGCTATGAGCGAGCGTTTGTAGAGCTCTAAGGCGTCTTTCAGCTGACATTCACGTTTCCAGACAAGGCTTACTTCGAGAGTTGTCAACGATGGGCAATGCGATAACCATTCGAGTCAGCGTCTCTAGCGTTCCTTTATGCTCCCGGTTGTTGGCACACAGCGAATTTCTCTTGTCCAATTGCCTGGATAGCTCGGATAGATGCATCGCGTCGTATGTGCTCCAGCTTCCACACCTGCAGAAGCTGGCGACGGGGGTGTAGAATGCATGTACATGGCCGGGGGGCATGAGGCTGCGCTTGGGAGGTCAACATTCGGTTCAAGGCATGCTTCAGTGCGCACATGATATCGCCAGGGTAAGCATAAATGAGCTGGCAGTCCAACCTGCCGTCGAATGTGCCGAGCTTGGAGTCTTGGCTGCTCAATGTTGCCAAAAAATCTGCCAACTTTCCGCGGTCAAGTTCCGCAGTCCTTGCTCTGATACAAACCAGGACCTTGAACCCTGAGTACGGGATGACGAACGTACATGCACCCCCGGGTTCGCGATGCGGATATGTGACGATGCCTGCTTGGTGGAGGATTCCCCAGGAACGTACCGTGAATACGCCTGGGGGTTGGTGCGTTTGATTGAATCCGATGACGATTCCATCGTCCAGGGCTCTACTCGGTTCAGTTCTTTCTTTGGTTCCTTTTCGGAATGCAAGACGCGGCCTTGACTCACTGCATCGGATCAGGGGGGCTCCATTCAGACAGGGGAAAATCAATGGCCATTTGGGAGCGTGTTGGATCGCTGATCCCGCTCAGAAAATCCCGCAGCGTGGTATGGATGCGCACGTCGGATGGGCCAAGGATCCGTGCTTCCGTATCTGCAAACTGTATTCAGTCTATGAGCTGACTGGACCTTGTTTTACGTGCCATGGATGCGCATCGTTCTATCAGGGAACCAACCGAATTCTTCGAAGAACCCGTTTTCAGAGAGGCTGAAGTTGTGGACGTCGACGTAACCTTTGATAACGGCCACCTTTCCGCCCGAAAGCACATCGCGTGTGGCTTTGATGAGTTCATTGCGCCCCATCTCCTTTGCGATATAAACGACTAGATTGTTGCAGAGCATGGAATCTGGGAGGGTGGCAAGGTCGGCTACGTAGTCTCGGTCTTTCTCAAGAATGTTGCATGGCTGTCCGTTTTTCAGCCTCATCAGGCAAGGTAGAATGGTCCTAGGGCCCTCCTTCCATTGTACCACATCTGCTTCCGATGGCACTTGGACGCCAAGTACACCCATGGTGAGATCTATTGGCTTAACCATGTGATGGCGCAGGCGCGGTGGCGGGTTGGCTGCGAATTCCATATCCAATACTGGGACTTCTTTCGCCTGCTTGGCGAGCTTTAGCTTGCTCCTGATCCAGCCATAAATACAGATAAGATTCAGCATGCGGTATACCCTACTGACCGGTATCTCTTAGCGTACTCTCGGTTTCTCAATTTCTCCGCTTCCCGCGCTGCTTCATCTCTATGACATTTCTTAGTTCAACCCCATCACTTGAGCTGTGACCTCACTGTTTTGCTCGGCTCCTTTCCTTATAAATGGCCGCTCTTGATTTCTTGGATTCCAACCGTCAGTCAACTGAAATGAGCCTGGGACTCGCCAAAAACCATCTGAATACCTTGCCTGATGCGTTACACGGTCCTTTGTTCATTATTGCTGACAGTGATGTCGGCGTCATGGCGGTGGTTGTCAAATGAGACAATTACGTCACGTGCTTGACTGACGGGGGAGACATAAAAACTCAAGGTCCTCCTTGCAAAGATCGCTTGCATTCTATCGATCGCCATGGCGGCAGTCGAACAGAGAAAAAATTTCGCTGGCCCTCCATGCTTGCCGCCTGATGCTTATACATTTTTCACGCTCCTTCCCCCGCTTTCAGCCACCCCCGTCATTCCCGATGCTCTGCCCCAACTCCCTTATCTCGTCTCGACCTGCATGTCTCGCATGCAGGTTCATTGCATAGAATGCTACTTTCTTCGCCGTACTCGTCCCATCCGGGTCATTTTCACAGACCCCCGGGGTGGTCTCTGCGAGGAACCCGATAACCATGCAAATGACTTTTCCCGTTGCCCATGGCGCCTCGTGCATGACATCTTCTCCTACTACCAGTTCTCCGCCGAGGTGTCTGCCTCTGTCAGGCTCAGTGGGTCTGGCGGCTGCGGTTGGTTCGTTTGCGACCGCTGCACCGAGCCGTTTGACGACATCCTATGCCACGACCGCTGCATCTATGGGCCAAACGCCTTGACCTTGGCCTACCTTGTCTGGGAGCATCCACAGACCCGCGATGCCGTCTTCTCCGTGCTTTACAGGAACGGCATCTCATTTCCAGACTTGCAAGACAAGCGAGAGTTCGCACAGTGGCTTGGGGAAAGCATGACACGGGACTGCCCTGCGTTCAACAACATTCACGCATTTGTCGTCGCATACCACTTGCTTCGCTGGGCCAACCAGCTTCCGAGGTAATGTGCAGCCTGAATGCGTTTGAAAAAGCCACTCACGCGTCCGATAGCGTTCCGTTTCCAAACGTCGACGACGTCGTCATCCTAAGGGAGAAGAGCTGAGTGCTGTAGCGCGCCGGTGTTTTTTTTTGGGGGGGGAGCGGCTGGATTATGTAGTCATCCGTCACCCAAACTTGGAATACAAAAGTCACACAGTCCGTTTTTTGCTTCATGCCTCCAAAGCGCGGAACGATAGACCCTGATGTGGCCGCATTCAACCATGGTTATGCGAGAGCAGTCCCTTCCGACAGGATCCGTAACCCTGTGTTGGATCCTCAGGTCGCTGCTCCCATGGTGCATGCCGTTTCAGGTACGCTCGCCGCCCGCTCTTTCATTGATCAGTCTACATCAACAGGCGATCAGCCTTTCATCCACCGTCGACCCCGCTAGATCAGTTTTGTGGCCTGTGTGGCCGCACTAGGACCTCCTTATCGCCATGCGTGTCCTGCCAGATCTTGATTTGCACGGCGTCTAGGCCAGACATGGGCGCCTGTTTGGTCGCCGACCTAGGTTCGCCGGTTCTTTGCCCTGGCTGTTCACGGAAAGCGGCTTGTTCCGGCGGCCTTCAGGTTTACGAGGTGAGCTTGGCATTGCGTACTGTAACCCAGTCCTGACCTAACCCTAGGACGTCGCATTCAACTTTGGATCGGTGAGGCGCGCAAAGATCACCTGGCCCATGGTTTTCGTCAACCTAAAGTCTGGGGATGAATACGTACCGGCCGCCCTCGGAGCTTATGCTCAATACGAGTTTGCTCCTCAGCGAGAAAACGTATGTGGCGCCCTTTTGCCTCGGACACCGCATCTCATGCTCCGACAGCTTTCCATGCACGATGTCACGCTTTCGATCGGCGGCTCTGTTGCTGCCCAGTCCTCGCTTTGGCCTGCTCAAGAGTTTTTAGGCCAAGCTGACGTCCTCGGTTACCCCGCCAACATCCTCGTCTGCTTGCAATCTGCCTATGACGCTGCAAGTCGCTGCTGGGCTTATGGATCCGATTCTTTAGGCCCAATCCATAGTTCTCTCCAAGATCTTCTTGACGCGTTTCTTCCCCCACGACTTTTGCACTCACAGCCAAGGCGCGTCGGCCAAAAAGGCCTGTTTTTGGTCAGCGTTACTTCGTTCTTGAGTGGACACAGCTCGGAGGAGGACCTGCCGCGCCTTGTCGATGGGTAAGTCGTCCGTCATTCATGCCCGTGCAAAAGGTCAACTGTTGCCAGTCACTGCTTCGATTTCGTCGTCTTTGTGTGCGCACGTCAGGCGGTAGAGCATATCTTGCCCTCGTTTTTCAACAACGTTCTGCGCCTCGCGTTTTTAGAGGCATCGACGCCCGCTTCCGGCGACACCAGCCCTGCGCCCATTTGGACCGCGGTTTGTCAAGCATCACTGTCCTGTCCAGATCTCCTCCTCCATAGCCCCGTGGTCGTTGCTTTCAGGGACCGCGGGTCTAACAAGGTTCATTACCGCCGTATCGCCCGCCACAACCCTCCGTATGCCGCATGGGGCGCTTGCTTCACGGAGTGTGGGAACAAGTGCAGCGTCCAACCCTCGGACGTTGTGATCAGGACTAGGGGAGAGGCCGCCAGAACCGAGTGCTTGAAATGTGGGTGGAAGTCTTCGTTTATGCGTTCTTCAGACGTCGCCGTACACCCGCTCGCAAAGGGCATATTTTGGAATACGTTCCCTCCCGCACCTGTTCTCACTAGCGCGTTCGTCTCTGCAGCGAATTGAATTGCCCGTTGTCTGTTGTACGGGACTGACGTGTGACTGATGATCGCTATTCGGACTGACGTGTGACTGATGATCGCTATTCGGACTGATGTGTGACTGATGGTCGCTATTCAGACTGATGTGTGACTGATGGCCGCTGCCGACGGGACTGACGCATACGCGGGCCGCATGTAGACTAAGCCACGACCTCCGTAGTGCGACTGCTAGTGATGAAAATGTCTTTGAGCGCTTGGGCAGCCGGCACGGTGTGCCAAAACACGTTGGGCGTTGCCTGAGACACAGGGATCAAATGGTCCCTGATGTCAGCAGACCCCAGCCATGCCGACTGCCACATACAACGCTGACAAGTGGCCTGAACCTTTCCGTGCGTCAGTTTCATCGACAATTCCGACGTTCGCGGGTCACAACCCTTGGTACCACAGCCCTTGAACGCAAAGCCCCAAGGCATCACCTGACTGTGCGCCCCAATCCGCCTGCTCCTCGTCTCATCCTCCCCTCGCTCCCGGAATATAACCACGGCGTTGGTCGCCTCCAGCAGGCTGCGTTGGTTCGCTATCACCTGCGATATGGTCGCCCACAGCCCTGCAGTCTTGTCTACTCCGATCCGCCGGATGACTTGGCTAATACATTTCCTCAGCTCTTGACGAGGCGAGTCGCTCGCCCCAAAGGCGAGAACAAAGTCAAATGCACGGCTTCAATAGCGAGTCAGCGTTTGTTGGCGCGACGCTCGATCGCTGACCTGTCCACCAGCGACCGTAGGTTCTCGAACGATCTAAGGCGGGTGACGACCGCCCCGTCGATCGCCAGCAGCAAACCGCGCCAGCCTCCCCTGCTATACGGTGCGTCGTCGTACCAAATGCCGGGGTCCGTCTGACGGTCAGCCATCGCCCTTTTCATTGATCGCGTCATCGCCTCCGAAAATGTCTGTCCGCATGCCGCTGCCACCGTACTTCCGACCAGCGGATCGTTTGGGTAGGGAAAACACCCGGTATTAGCGTTGATCGCTGCATCCACAACCACAAAGGTATTGCCAGGAACGTGCCATTTCGTGGACCGGTCCAGAAAACTGGCAGCGTGTTGCATCTTGGTGCCGATCGACTGGTCATCTTCGCCTACGTATATCTCCTCCGCGTATAGCTGAGGCTGGGTCAATGAAAGCACCCTCTGCGCCAAGCGATCCGTACATTTTCTTTGCAAGGTAAATATTCGTTTGCGAGGTCGAGTGCGATTCTTTGCTGAATGGCACCTCCGGTCTCAGACCGCATAACTACCAAACATAAAGGCCAAGTTAGCTTGGACCTTCTTCTGCCGCCATAACCCGTGAAATCGCTCTGGTATGGTCAGCAGAATTCATGCAAAAATATGGCCTTACCTGTTCGCTCGACTCTGCGCGCCTATTGCAAGCCAGACACCAAAAATCCTTCTCGTCGTCGATCGCGTTGAACTCGATACAGCCGGATCCAGACCGAACCCCTTGCATGCACACTTTGGCCTTGCATGCTACGCATTCCATCAGTAACCTGTCGTCGGCGTAATCGCCACAGAAGCAGCAAAAGCTTTTGAACACGTAGAGCGGCTTCGCTTCGAACCATGGTCAGTACCATCACAGTTCGTATGCCGCCTTTGCTCACTGATTTTGAGCATCACCTTTGCAGTCGGTTCGTCGGGCATCGCGTAAAAAGCTGCATTCCGTTATTTCCCGGCTATCGACTATTTAAGTACCCTCTTCTGATTCGTCACTGTGGCGAACACGGCTTGTAGAGCGGCAGAGGTAGGATACACATGCCAATAAATACCCGGCACGCTACCGTTGGGTTGGAAAACGTAGCCTTCCACGTCTGACGGACGGACGACCTCGGACATCCACCCGCAATGCCTACATTCCATGCGTATACCGTTCGCGGCCGTTCGAGCGTGAACCTCGTACCATTTCGGCCGGCAACCAACCCTGCCGCAGGACGTGAACTGAATGCCCCATGGCCTCGCCGGCAGTGAGTGATACGCGATTTCTCGGCACTCGATGGCTGTATCCCCTCGCTCCCTGTACGTCAGCACGATGCTGTTTGCCTGAAGGAGCTCCAGCTCTTGAGAAGCGACTTTGATGACGGTGTCCCAGATGCCGCCGGATTTGTCTATCCCAAGCTGCTCGATCATGCCGCAGATCAAGTCTCGGATTTGGCTCGGAAGGGTGGCGCCTCCGCCGAAACCGAGGACGAAATCAAACACGTCCCTATATCGCGTAAGGCCTTGTCGTGAGTGAATACAGACTACGCACCGTTCTATTAGACGCTTGATGTCGGCCGAGCTATTTGCCCCGCGCACGGTTGGTCCGCATGTAGCGATGAAAAGACCCCTCCACCCGCCTCGGAAGTATACCGAGTCGTTGAACCATTGTGGGCTCACTTTCGATCCTAGATTCTGTGCGGCGCGGTTGGCCGTTTTCATCGACGCGAGCAGGTCTTCTCCACAAAAGTCCGTGATGACTTCCGACGCGGGTGCGAACAACGGCTGGGCCCTGCCCCCACCATATTGCAGGGATCCATTGTCGGTTTCTGCGTGGGTATCCACGACAACGAACGTATTGGCAGGTAGCCCATCTGACCCCGACCTGCCGATGAATGCGCAGGCTGCATCCATTTTCGCCTTTGCCGCTGCCTCGCCCGACGTCCGGAGCGACGCCGAGATGAACAGGTACTGTGTCGAGCGCTCAGAGTGTTGTAGCAAACGGTCCGGTGACTCACGTTCTCGTGCCCGGCGTGCTTTGCCTCCAATTCGAGCGCGTCCCTCAGGTAAGCATCGGTGTCCCCAGCCAGCTGAAAGCTGATGGCAACCAGCGGCCAGTTGAGCTTTGCGTGCCGCCTTGCCCCGTAGCCTCGGAATGCATACTATTGGGATGAGTACACGCAGTGGATGATAGAAGAGGACGTACTGGCGGTGCACTTCTCGGCTTGGCCGCCTTCTTCCATGCTGCCTTGTCACACGTGAGACAAAGGAACGG
The DNA here is from genome assembly GCA_038094355.1 of Afroboletus lepidellus. NCBI lineage: Eukaryota > Fungi > Basidiomycota > Agaricomycetes > Boletales > Boletaceae > Afroboletus > Afroboletus lepidellus. Next base: position 13,536 of record JBBPUA010000319.1, on the reverse strand, counting down.
CGCCAGCCTTGACACGGTCCCGAACACGATGCAACCTTGGTCGTTTGGCGACTTCTGTTCGCAAACGACCGCCCCGCACTTGACGCACTCATGTAACGGTACCGTTCTTCGGACACCGCAATAACTGCAGTAAGCTTTTTCAACGGTCATTTTCGGTCGTTCTGCGCATGTTTGGTCACAGATCTTGTCATCAGGCATGAACTCACCCCTCTCGCTCCCATCTTGCCTTGCATAGGGTGAAGGACGGCGTTGGCTGGGTTGCTGGGTGTCTCTCGGCATGGCAGTGGGAAAAAAAAGGAATGTTCGATTACGTTTGTCCATTAATTAAACCTCTTCGGACATGCGCATGTGAGCCTCGACCCGGTCAAGGCGCTCCTGCTCCGGGACAACGAAACGTTCCATGGCTTCTGCTATGGTGATCTCCCCACCTCTGTCCTCGGAGCGATCGCCCCTGCGTACCGCGTCCACCACCCTGCTCCAGAACTGGGCGTCGTATGAATTGCCCAATGCGTCCGCGAGTCGTTCATGAGCGGTGCCAAGCGTATCGTCGCCGTGAACATAGTCTTGAAGGATGCGCCGCGTCTCTGGGTTGTCCAATCGACTTTCTCCCAGTGAGATAGCGCCGTATACAAGGACCTCCGACTCACAGCGTTCTACTGTATCGTCAGTAGGCGACTATCGGTACATGGCTGTACACACCCTGCAGTGAATTCATCCTCGCCTCCGCATGTATCCATGTCAGCGGGCCTTTTATGACTCCGTCAGTCCAACCCAGACCAATGCTTCTGGACTCACGCATCGTCTCTGCAGTCTCGTTAGTTTAATATCGGCGTAGAGTGTGAGGGCTCACCCTTCGGCGGGCCTTTTCGTTATTTCGTCAGTCCAATCAGTCCAAAGTGAACGATCGACTCACGCGTCACTGCGGTCGCTTCGGTCAGTCTTCACCGGTATAGAATGTGACGACGTACCCGTCGGCCGCACTGTGCGACTCCGTCAATCTCGTCAGTTCGGTCAGTCTAAGGTGAACGGACTCACGCGTCACTGTGGTGAATCGGTCAGTCTGCACCGGCATGGAATGGGGCGACGTACTCGTTGGCCGCACTGCGATTCCGTCGGTCCCGTCAGTCCCGTCAGTCCAAGGTGAACGGTCGACTCACGCGTCACTGTGGCGAATCGGTCAGTTCTGCATCGACATAGGATGTGACAGCGTACTCGTTGATCGCACTGTGCAGCTCCGTCGGTCCCGTCAGCCCCGTCAGTCCAATGTGAACGGACTCACGCGTCACTGTGGTGATTCAGTCAGTCCGCACTGGAATAGCATGCGAGAGAACGCACTCCTTGGCTGCACTGTCCGATTCCGCCGATCCCGTCAGTCCCATCTGTCCACGGTGAAAGGACTCACGCGTCGCTGTGGGGATTTGGTCAGTCCGCATCGGCATGCAATGCGACCACTCACTCTTCGGGATTCTCCTCGCTGGCACGGCTTAGTTGTCTGCCTAAAGCCCAGGAATACGGTGCTCACCTTTCTGGAGTGTCCGTGCGTCGCCTATATGGTGCCATGAGCGATGACTGAGAAGGGTGAATGCGACCTACCTCGTGCGCGCTCGTCCGCTAGCGGCCGGTTCTCCCCGCGTTCGCTTGGAATTCGATCTCCTGGTCACGGTCATCGCCACGCAGCCGGTTTCCCAGGGGTGAACTCACGGCAAAAAAACAAATTGCGCGTCCTCCTCCTCGGAGAGAAAACTGAGAGCTGGGCGCTGATTCTCGTTCCAAAGAGCGGGCCGTCGAGCACCGTCTGTCCACGGCACGTCCGCAATGCCGTCTTTTTGACAGTTCCTCACGAAGTCGGTCAGCTCCTTTATGTCGTCGTACCAGCCCTCTTCAAGGCTTGGCATCAAGCCGTATACCCAGTCGTCGCCAGAGTGGGCCCCCTTGTGCGGAAGGCTTTCAAAGGCTATTGGAGCGCATGAACGAGACGCGGTACGAGTCTATTGAACACGCACCAAATATCCCTTCGTTGGACGGATGCAATGGATCGAGCGTCAAATAGCGGCGCTTCTTCTTGGGAATGGCGTCCTTGTCAGTCCACAGCCAGCAGCATGTTTCGCGGATGATGTATTCGTCAAGTGTGTCGTAAGGGCTGCCTAGGAGGAGTGCGTCGGCAACCATTCTTCGTATCCTCATGTACTGGAGTAGCTTGGTTCCGGTGTCGCGTCTCAGCGCTTTGATGATGTCTCTCGGTACCGTCGACTTTGAAAGCCGCGACTCTTCATTCCAGAGCTTCCACTCGCAGGCGTAGAACACAACCGTCTTGCATAAGTTGATCCAGGACTCCTTGTAAACGGTTGGAAGCGGCACGAATCCTTTCAATTCTTTCTTCGACCCATAGACTGGCACGCGACACCGTCGGACGCCGCCGTATTCCTTTTCCTCCGGGATGCCATACCAGACCGCGTCTGATTCGTATTCATTCCACTCGGCCTCGTTCATGTCCTTGTGGATGGACGGGATCGCAAAACGGGTGATCGGTTGATAGTGCTTCATGGTTGGTGTCCTTGTCAGATTTTACATCATCTAATCTTGATCGAGTTTATTTGTAGCTGTTTGCCCCGAGTTGAATTTAAAGTGGCTCCGGTTTAATTAATTTCCGCGCCTTCCACTCTTAACCTCAGCGACACTCGTTGCGTATGCTTCGAGGTCGCCCGAGGCTTCACTCCGTACATGACGGCCGTCTCGCCGTAAAGGTGGGCGTACGATCTCCCCGGGAGACCTTGTCGTCCGCGCAGTGTGCCCCGCCCCCTTTCGAGGGGACAGCGAACGTCTTGCCGTAAAGGTGGGCGTACGATCTCCACGGGAGACATTGTCGCTGGGGGAGTTTTGCAACCAGAGGGGTCGCCTTTGACCTGCTGGGAGCGTCACGTCCGCTCGTGGCCGGGACCGATCCACACCCATGTGAGTGACCGTATTCATTCATTTACTCCTCACCTCTGCGACCTCGTTGCGTATGCTTCGAGGTTGCCTGACGCAACGCTCTGTACATGGCGACCGTCCCGCCGTAAAGGTGGGCGTATGATCTCCCAGGGAGACATCGTCGTTCGCAGAGTGCGCCCCACCCGCCTTTCGAGGGGACAGCGACCGTCCCGCCGTAAAGGTGGGCGTATGATCTCCTCCGGGAGACATTGTCGCTGGGGGTCATTTGAAACGAGAGGGGTGGCGGATGCGTGTCATTTCTTGGACCAACGGTAAGCATCGCCTGGACTGAGTTGGACTGACGCTGACTGATTCGCACAGTAGTGTGACGGACGGACTCGAGTCCCGCGTCGCGCGGAGAGTTTGCATAGCGTCCAAAGGTATTCGATTATGATGCTCAACTCTGGCCGACTCTCATTGACCCAGACCTTTCTAGCATTGTCGCGTTCTCTTCACCCACTCGTGCGTCGCAGGGGTTCGCTGGCGATGGCGACCTCCTCGGCAGCAATCTGGGAGATTGGTTACGTTACATCGTGTTCCGTTCACCCGCTCGTGGGTCGCAGGAGGTCGCTGGCAATGGCGACCTCCGCGACCAATTCGAGAGATGACGTAGTTAGATCGTGTACCGTTCACCCCGCCTGTGCGTCGGTGGAGTTCGCTGGCAATGGCGACCTCGGCCACCGATTGGGGAGACGGCTATTGTACTGTACAGTACACGATCTCATAATGCATACCGTCGGGAGATTGAAGTTCCTATGCATTATGGGAAAGAAGCAGCAGCATCTATGTCACATTTTGCGACACTTGTGACAGTGGTGATACCACACACCCGGTGGGCGAGGAAAAAATGCATCCAAGGTGGTCTGCCCACAACCTGCCTCTATTGTATGCCCGCTATAGTGCATAATGGCCCGCCCAAGTCAATGCACAATGCATTATGCATTTTTACACTGCACCATGGCGGGATCTACAAAATCCTATGCAGTATGAGATAGTGTACTGTATGTCGTACCCGCCTGAGCTGCAAATAATTCGGCATGTTAGACTGATGCTGACTGATGTTAACACACTTTGCCCCCTGCCATATGATCCTGACATCCGGAAACATCCGCCCGCGTTGCAAGGTAACCTATATTTACCCCGACGACGCCCCCCATCGTTATTTTTTTTTTACCCTCCCCCGTATCAATGACCTCGCACGATCCTTTCGTCCTTCACAGCACCCTAAAAGAACTGCTGAATCCAAGCGAAGTAGCACTCGGGCATTTGGAAGCCCGGGTCTTTATGATCTGGGCTCCTCGCGACAACCTATACCAGATGCAACTCGAGGTTACCGAGGACGCTGCATCGCACCGGTTCCTGGTGCAATTACCCTTTAGTCACAAAATTCCCTTAATACCCCAAGACCAGATCCTGCTGTCCCTCGATGGTGCCCAAATCGTTCTCAAGAAGAAATCCAGTTCCCCGTTTTCCTTCCCCATCGCCTTGCGATTTCCTGACGCTGTCGTTTTCAAGCACGTGGGTCTGGGACAAACCTTTCGGATAGAGCCCGGTGGGTTCATCGACAATCCGTGTCGCAAATGTCTGACTGCGCCGTTCCAGGCATCGTCGAGGCGGTCAAAGCGATTGCTTCGCCGTCGACCATTCCACAAAGGCACTCCCTGAAAAGGGTTACATTTGACCTACCTTCCAGTCCAGAAGACACTAAGCCGTCCAAAAAACGTAAAAGGCGCCGTGGATCGCGCAAAAATCGCAAACCCAACCAAGAGGATGACGTTCCTTCTCAAGAAACAGGCGCTGGGACTACTGCGGGACCATTTCTCGCTGCATTCGAACTTGTATGCCGGGGTTAAAACTTCGCCGTTTGTTTCTGTTGACGCGGTTGCAGCGTGACCCGGTCATTTTCACCCGCCTGGGCGATATTCGACCTGGTACCCCTCGCATCAGCGTCATCGGCGTGGTCACATCTGCTACTGAACCAATTCCGACAAAGACGGGCGGTTAGGCCGCGTGCTATCTTATCTGCGTCATCTAACCGATTTTCTGTCTTAGAGTTGCGTCACTCTTTCAATATCACCGATGAATCACTCGGCGACTTCGGCAATGAAAGCGTCTCAGTACATTGCGTTCAAAGGTCGAGTTTCGGTTGGAACCCTCCGGTGTACAAGGGGTCCGTTGCCATTTTCTTCGAGGTGCGCCCTTGGCAGGTGGTGTGTGATTACTTTTCATAGCCTTTCTTCCCAGGTTATGGACTATTCCGATGACATTTCGACCATCGGAAACACCAGCGGATCCTATTGGGCCATCTATGATCGCCAAATGCATGCAGCAGTTGGCCCCGAGAGCCAAATGCTGGACCACGTTTGGAAACGCTTCCGAGACTCGATCAATCTCGAATATTGCCGAGAACTGTCGTGGTGGTGGGGCCTGACGATGGAGGGCCGCAGAACGGTCGCTGTGCAGCATTTGCTACTCTCGGAGGTCTCTGCAGAGCACCCTTTCTTCGAATGCAGTGTTGAAGTGAGTGAATCCGTTACAATTCAAACAACGGTCTAAGCCCGTACAGATCGTTGGGAAACATAAGAACAGCTGCGGTTCGACTACAATATACGTCACAGACTACACAGAAAATGAGTTGATCGGTGCAACAGAGCAACTCTGGTCTCTGCCAACATCACATGCCAGCGTTTTCAAGTGCGAAATGTGGGATTCCGCCCAAGAAGCTGCAGATTTCATGCAAATCGGTGACCACTGGTGCTTGAACAACGTTCAAGCGAAATGGAACGGTCCTTGCATAGAGGGCAGGATGCTTAGGCGAGCAGGAACGTGGCGGTATAACATGGATTATTGGGAAATTATTCCCGCCTTGAAAGCTCTTCTAGAGTGCGTCATCGCTAGTTTTTACCTTCATAAAATGACCTCTGCTCCAGACGGAAATGGAGACTCGGGCTATACACGATGCCGCATGCGGAGGAGATTCTGCTCGAAGACGTGGTGCAGGCTAACGCCATTCTTAGTTGCACCGTCGAGGTATGCCGCATCTACTTTGACGGCCAATCCTGCTATTTGACCGATTTGTTTAGTTCCTGTTCCAAGACGACCGTTTTATATATGTTACAGATTATACAGACTCCCCGTGCTTGCCACGCGTGGCTCTGGAAGCTGATTGGGCCCGAAAGCTGGATTTTCGCGTGCTAAAGATCGACATAGACGATGACCTAACTCCATGGCTATCCAACCATACCCCCGGTGCTCATTTTCTCATTCGCAACCTTGCCATCCACCATTCCGATGCGCTGCATGGCTCAGTCGGCGAACGTACCCTCGTCGACGTCGTGGACGACGAGCAATGCGAGGTCTTGTCCCAGTGCGTATGTCAACGCCGGCGTTCTTGGCTATTTTTTTTTTTTGATGCAACGCGCAGAAACAAAATCAAATGGCTCGAAAACGTATCCCATCCTCTCGCAATAAAAACGGGACGCAGGCAACCGGCCCCAAGAGCATTCAAAGCGTATGCACGCGTCATAGACTGCAGTCCGATAGATCCGGAGGACGCGTGCGTTTTACTTTGCGCAGCTTGTGACCTGTAGCTCTCTCCCGCATCTACTTGCCTTCCGATCGCTCATATGCTACAGTCTTATGAAGGGTCGCACTGCAGTCAAGTGCCCGCAGTGTTCAGAAAGGCCATCGTGGACATTTCGCCAAACTCTCACGCTTCAAGACAAAGAGGGCGATCGTCTCACTGTCTCCTTGTCTGGAAAACAGGTTCGTCCGACGTATCCAATGCTGTTCCCCATTGGCTCACTCCTTCAGTCTCCGGTATTCCCTGAGTTCAAGGCCACTGATTTGTATGCCAATGATGTGGCGGTTGAAGCGTTCATAGGCAGGATGGATTCTATCCTGGGCAATCTCGCTGATGTTCGCCTGGGAGCGTCGAATACCATCAACACCCCATGGCTAACGTTTACCATCGACAGAGTTAAGTCTGGAGGCAGCGTGTTGTTCCGTCTGTTATCGTGCAAAGTCCCGTAGTGAAATGGAAACCTTCTGACTGACTGACTGACTGATGCATGGACTGACGATGGTGCGACCATGGACGAAAGCGCCAAAGATCCCGATACTAAACTGTATTCTAATTCTTCCTAAAGTCCTTTAGCGTATCGTAGACGAAAGCCTCTTCTCCTAAACCCAGATCATTCACCCCTTGGTCTCGTACGAACGCGCGGTACTTGCTTTGGGATTCCAGCCCGAAAAGGGCTAGGACCTTGCCAGCAATTTCCTTGGCGTACTTGTGGCAATCCGAGGTTTGCGGTTCGCTTTGCTGCGCTAGATACATTTCGGGGTATAGTACCATGCCGCAGAGCGCAACCAAGGGGCGCTTAAACAGTCCTGTCAACGTACTCGGACCCAGCGTTGGATGGTTCAAAATAAAGAGGACGTACTTCGGATGCCAGAAGCGATCGGAAGCGCGAGAACCAGGCGAGACAGCGTCTCGAGCGTACTTCGATGCGTCTGGTTCGTAACAAACCGCCCCTTGAGTTTGTCGACATACCTGGACTGTTCAGTCATGTGCATGGTGTCATAGCTGTGGAAGTGGCCGCCTCTGCAAAAGCTGGCGATCGGCGTATACACTGTGTGCATTTTTCCTGGTGGCAGGATCCTTTGAAGGGTCGGGTCAGTTCTTTAGAGAGAGTTCGAAAGACGCTTACAGGACGTCGCCAGGATACGCATAGATCGTCTGACAATTGATCTGCCCGTTGAATACGGACAGCGGGTTGTTCGGGTTAGCGACCCTGGCGAGGAACTCTGGAAGATCAGCCCGGGTCATCGCGGGGTCGCACACCTCGATGCATAACCACACTTTGCAGCCGCTGTACGGCATCACCCACGTGCAAGCGCCTTCTGCGTCATGGTGCGGGAAAGTCACGATCCCCGCCTGGTGCAGCAAACCCCAGCTGCCGACGGAGAATACCTCAGGCGGTAGGTCCTTGGCGTCGACCGGAACGGCGAGGTGGGTTTGGTTAAACCCAATGGTTAACCCGTCGTCGAGCAGCCTGTGATGGCGTTGTTAGCGGTCGCGTTCGCTGGGTCAACGCTTACTGTAACGGGTCCGGGGGGGCCATGTGAGTCAGTGGAAAGTCCAAGGCGACTTGCGCCCTGGACGTGTCGTTGACTCCCTCCATGAACCTTTTCACGGTCATGTCCACGTGGGGCGTTTCAGGATCTTTCGCCCGTTTCCGCATGTCTGTAGATCGTGATGAGCAGTTTGCTTCGAAGAAAGGCCTTACGCTTACCGTGGCACTGGATCGTTCGGTCAGGAAGCGAACCGAACTCGTCGTACAGCCCATCCAGCGAGAGGTCAAAGTTCTCCACGGTTCTAAAGTCCTTGCTGAGCACGACCTTTCCGTCGACAAGCGCCGCCCGCATCGCCGCGACCATTTCCTTGCGCGGCATCGATTTCGAGACCTCGACGACCATGTCGTCTCTTATCATCGACGCAGGTAGATTGGCCATGTCCACCACGTAGATGTGGTCTTTCTTCAGGACGTTCCTAAGCTTTCCCTTGGTCTTCCCTCGTAGGTACGGCAAGACGGTGTGCGGACCATCACCCGGCCAATCCGCCGTGCCTGCATCGGCATGCACTTGTATGCCAAGCACGCCTTGCACGAAATCACGAGGCCGGGGCGCAGCCGCAGGAGAACGCGGTGTTAACGGGGCCGGAGGCAGCTCAGGGATGGGTGGCGAAGATGCGCGGGGTGTGCGGTCCGGTAATGGCGGTGGGGTCGATTCTGGCTGTGGCGGCGAGGGTGGCCTAGCCGGGGGCAAGGGGTCAGAGACGGGCGCGTGTACCAGCGGGGCATCGTTGGAAGCCGTGGCAGACGAGGGACCGCCTGTGTTGGCCGCTTGCTTGGCCAGTTTTAACCTCTCCCTTTCATACTCGTCAGCGGATAAATCCCTCTGCACGAGGGTTGTACTCACCTGTACGCTTTGGCCTCCCTCCTGTTTCTTTCTTTCGCCCTCTCTCTCCCTTCCTCATCTCTACCGTACGCGTCGGTCTACACGTATTCATCGCTGGTAAACCGTACTCACAGTTTAGCGCGGCTGCGCCGCTTGTATGCCGCCGCTTTGGTTAGTTCGACCTGTAAGCGCCGCATAAGGACGAGCAGAGTTGGTGTACTTCCACATACCTCCTCTCCGTCTTCAATTCTCGTTCGTTTCGGCATTTGTGATGTTGGTGGACGAATGAAGGAAAGGAACGATCGGATCGGCGAACTATAAAAAGCGCGTCATGTGACCGTGTTATGCTTTCCTTATCTGTACTTTTGTGGACCACTGGTAGGTTGATGAGCGACCGAACGACGGACGAGAACTTGTGCGACTGATGGGACTGACGCGCGACTGATGGGACTGACGCACGACTGATGGGACTGACGCACGACTGATGGACTGATGGGACTGACGCGCGACGGGTAGGACTGACGTCCCATTTATAGGTAGCTACAGAACATTGGAAAATGTGACAGCTCCCTCTCACGCCTGGAAGAACGTAATTCCTCCCACCTCTCTTTTTCTTCCTTTGAGCCCTTTTGCATGGTCTGCTTGTCCGTTTTCATTCCGTTTTCAACATATGCGAACAACGAGCCGGGGGCATATTGCGTGAACGAGTACCTTTTCTCCTGAGCCCCCACCTTTGTGTTGGAATGTGTTATGATCGCTGAGGGTATGAGTATGGTTGCGCCTGGAGGGAACTCGATGACGAGCTTTAGCTCGTCAAGAACGATATGCCCGCCGTTTTCCGGGTCATAAGTACCCAACGCAGTGATCGCGCATATTCCAGACGCGAGATTCTTATAATCTCGGTGAGGTTTGCATTCCGTTTGCGGACCAAGATTCAATGCCGCCGATGGAAACGTATCTGTAAAGGGGAACCCTAGAGACGGGTTGCTCTGCTTCACCTGCAACATGGTGGACTCGTAATAGGCGAAGGTGTCCGGGAAATACGTTTTGAAGGCCGCTTAGATCGTGGTCAGCGTTGTGGCGCGTGCGGAAAACCGTGCTTACTGCTTTGAAACCGCGCGAGCCGTATCACGGATGGATGTGCAGTCAGCGTCTCCGTGGCGCGTTTGTACACGTCCGGCGTCCTTACATTCGCTGGTCGCTGCAGGGTTTCAGGCAAAAAGCTGCAGCCTATTCCAAAAAAATGCGCTTACCTCCGTACCACCCCCGTGCGTGATGCCCGTGAGGACGGCATGGAATCTGCCCCTTGTGTGGGCCATACCAGGAGTTGGGAGCGCTTCACTCTCTATTTTGAATGCCTCCGTCGCTTCCGCAATAACGTCCTGCGGAAAAGAGCCCGCAGGCATGCCAGCCAACACGGCAATGACGCGTCCAGACTTGTCCGCGATTGCCCGGGGCGTCCTGCGTACGTTAGCGTAGCTCGTACCCTTGAAATGTCCCTTACCGGCCTTCCCATTTCACTAGCACGTAACCCTTGTCCAAGAGTGTCTTCACGTCGCCGCCGCTCACTGTCTCTGGCTTTTTTCGCGACCCAAGCCGCCCTCCTTCTGCCATTTCCAAATCCGCCGCGTCGGTGCTGGTCGATATGAGCGCCTCTGGCTGCACTGCCATCTTGCGCCGTTTCCATGTGACTTTCTTGACATGGTAACCCTGTTCTTCCGCGTCCAACTTCCTTTTTTTTCTTTTGCGCTCTTGCCTCTTTTGGTTTCGCTGTATCTACGTCAGTCACATTAGGAACCGCCTAACTACGCCTCCACCTTGCTAGGCGCCGTTAAAGACTCTTGCGTGCCAGGGTCCGCCTCGTTTTCATGCCCCAGGGTTTCTCGAAAACGCGACTCTACCAAGTCGTAGTTGCTCTGCACCAGAATGATGCGACCGGTGTTCATGTGGTTAGGTACGGATGTCGTTATATTTTTTCCGGATCAATTACAAATACGTGCCGTAATAGGCAATCGCTAGCTTCCTTTCCAGTCCTCCTTTCCAACCGACTCAGTCGCACCGTCGCCTGCAGAGAGCTAGACGGCCATCCTAAGGAAATTTCCCGGCGAAATAAGACCGTACATACCTTTGGAGTGCCCGAAGAGCCGCTTAGTGTTTTTTCAATGCACTCTTTGGTGCAATGGGTGACTTCGCCGAGCTCACCGCGTTCCAGTTTGGTGATCAGCTCGCTGTGAGTCTCGCTAAAAATCGTACTGAGTATGCGCGCCAAGTTCCTTGTTTGACGCACCGAGCAAGGTCGCGCTCAGCTTCCAGCTGATTCACCCGGGCCTTGAGAAGGTTGATTTCCTCCGTCGAAGTTAGGTCCAGGTGGACCAAGAAGGCCATCAGCTGGTCCTTCTCTCGCTTCGCCCAGAGGACTTCTTCCCGTAGGTCTTCTGCATAGAGCTTCCAATATTCACAGTCCTCGCCTGGCATTCCGTGCGCATCGTCTGGATATGAGTGATCAGTGGCGCTTACACGCTGCTTAGAATACCTTGCTCGGAGGTGAAGTCGGAGCAATCCTGCGACGCTCAGAGGAGACATACGCGGTGGGCACATATCACTTACATCCCCGGTAGAAACTGCGTCTTCTTCCATGGTGACGGTTTCGCAGTGAGATGCTATAGCATAAAACTTTATTTTAAAACTGATCGTCACGTGGTGCCGTTCTGAAAGACAGAACGACCGAACGGTTGGGTGAGCCCGCATCGTCCGCGTCACCGGGTCACCGTATGCAGGGTTTAGCTCGCTGGCGCCTGGATCTTCATCTAAGATCACGGCGTCGACCACGCGGGGCTTGGCCGCCTGCCTTTGTAAGCATACCAGTGATGGACTGATCTTGGACTGATTCTTGACTGATTCTGGACTGACACCGGACTGATCTTATCCGATAACGCCCAGAGGCAACCTATTCCTTCTGGTGCAAGCTGCGCGAGCGTCACACCCTTGCAACCAGCGTAGCCCGCGCCTACACGGAGCTCAACGGCATCTTATGAGGAGGAAAATTGCAGAACTGACCCCAGAGGAGGTAAGCATTCTCCGGTTCCGTTCAATGGACTTACAACGGGGTATTAGCGTGCGAGCGTGCGATCTATGGAGAATGATCGTAAACGAAGATGGAGAGCTAAGCTGTAAGTAACCTGAGTCATACTATGACGACTTTCGATGAATGGAGCTAAAAGTTTGCAGGACTGGGAAAGCGTTGATTGAATACAGAGCCAAATGTGCCAAGTACCAGCGTGAATCCCGTCGGTTTGTATTTTGGGCCGGCCTTGGTCGCTTCTATTCACTCTGGTTAGACGACGCAAGCAATCGGGCAAGAAATCAGATCTGCAGAGCACATCGTCTCCGGTAGAACACCGAATGTGAGTCATCCGAACCATTCCAAACTTTCTCCTACTGTTGTATAGGGACGAAAGCGCAACCCAGGGCGAGCTGCCTGGCCATGATCAGTCAGTCATTCCAGGTGCATTTCGCGCTCTGTCGTTGGCATTCAAAACGCTCTTTAGACAGTTTGCAGGTGAAACGATCGACGAGGAGTTTGATGAAGTGCACCACCGGCAGAGGCTGAGCCGGTACAACATCTATTCGTTGTTATTTTTTGGCTAACGAGCCTTAGATGGCGCGTGCCTCGCATCCCATCTACGCCAAGGACGGAGGACGCCCGGTCCACTCTCCGATCACAATCCGTTGTACCCTCATCTGAAACACCCGAGGGCGAGTGGAACGAAGAAGAGTGGTCAACAGTGTTAACACGCACTCTGGGGTGGGTGGACTGTTGGCAGTCGGCATTGTATCCTGATCATCTATGGTTGCAGGGTGACTTTTTCGACAGTCGACTTGACCATCACCGAACCGTAAGCATTTCAATTCAAAACATACACTGTACCATGTGTTTTGCGATAGGAGTCGGGAAGAGCAAGTGGGAGGTGACCGAATGGAGTGAGTTGGTGGTTTCAAAATGGGTTCTTTGACTGGAACGGTTTTTGCAGACTTATTCCAAAAATCGAGACGCTCGAGGACAGGCATGATGAGCGAAATTCAGCGTGAGTGACCGAGTAAGGCATGCACACCATGCCTAACAATCATCTAAAGGCTCAGTTCAGAAGGAGACGAAATGGTTGAGGACGACAGTCATGTAGATGAGCTAGCTGGGTTCGATGTGTGACTAGTGAGAGTAAAGTTGCATACAGTGTGCTTTTTGTTAATAACTGAGGGTGAGGCTGGGTGAGGGAAATGAAGACATTCTGGGTTGCACTTCAAGCCCCTGTCCAAATATAGGCATGACCCCAAACCCCCATCTGAGCAAGATACCATGCTGTGAGTATCATTTTCACGCGACCATGCACTGACTAAATGTGACCTGACCGTTGCTTGGTCCTTTTGGGGCACTTTGTTCCAAGACTCTGAACTGCAGTATGCTTATGACTACCAACTCCTGACTACACTTTTGCTAGACAAACCATGTCTGAACAAAAAATGAATGATCACTAGGATTATATTAGGCATCCAATGCGACGCTTTCAGTACACTTTTTGACCGCATTTCCTACATTTTCACCACACATTT
>JBBPUA010000318.1:0-21381 GCA_038094355.1 Afroboletus lepidellus | reverse complement strand
AGAGGATGAGGAAGGAAGAAGAACCGGAGGGTCTTGGAGATCGCAGTGCATGGTTTATCTACAGTGTCTAAATCGTGAAATCATGTAAGCATCCTGCCCGGACGGATGTACGATTAGTTGGCTGATAGGGTGTGGAATGTACCGGGTCAAGCAGGAATACTACATTTACACTGAACACGGCACTCGATCCTGTCTGGAGTTGCTTGCGCCGGCACCATGCTGCGTTATTTGAGTTGCCAAAACGTGCGTCCAACTCCGTTTTGTTGATGCACGGCTTGAAACCTCGAGTAATACTACATTCTCAGGACAAGTCGCTGAACGGCCCATCACTACTTTTGCTCGTATACCGCAGGTCGGCCTTACGATGGTGAGTGCATCGGTATCAGGATCTCCCGACGTTTGAAGTGAACCACGCAGTCTGAACGGAGATCGCACCGCCGATACGGTCAGATCCGATGGTTATTTCCATGCTCAGACTTCTGCGTGCGATGTGACGGCTGCCGCAACTTAGTATGTATATGAACCGATAAGCATCTCAGTCTGGGCGACGGTCTGCCGCATCTCATACGATCAGAAGGTGAGTCCAACATTCTGGTGTCACGTACTCCTCCGACGGTCCAACGTCCCAGCTAGCCTGTGATAGAGAAGCCTGGCAGATTGCACTATACTCCCGTGGTGCATGATATGAATGACTTCGACGAACTCAAACCTACCAGCGAGAAAGAATCGTCGCAGATTGAAGCCGAACGTGCTGCGCTAGAGACTACTGTCTGGCGGAAACTCGACAGATGGGCCCTCCCATTATGCACCTGCACCTTTTTGCTGGCGTACATGGTATTGTTCGTGCGGTTCTACACTGGGCCTTGAGCTTATATAGACGGCGTGTAGGACAGGGCCAACATCGGGAATGCTCGTGTGGCCGGCATGCAAAGATCGTTGGCAATGTCGAACTATCAGGTGTGTTGAGCCTTGGGCTGATTACCTTTTTCCCTCGCTGAGTGATTTTCATAGTACACCATAGTTTTGACTGTAACTTATATGTACGTGTGCAAGCCTTTTACAAATGCGAGCACGAGCCCACACGTGCTACTACTAGACCTCATGCTCTCTCGAACCTTCCGCCCGCTTTGCTCTTCAAGGTGAGTCACATCGCCGTCGGCAGTACAACCTGCGGGTCTATCAGCGTTGACATCAACTTGGACATTACAGCATGTTGGACCCAATCTTATGGTTCCTGCTATGGTCGTCCTCTGGGGTGTGGTATCCGCCGCTCAAGGTGAGCCACCGTTGCCATTGTCGCGAGAACAGGCATTCATTTTGAGGAATTCAAGGGTTTGCCAATAGCTTTTCCACATTGCTTGCATGTCGGTTCCTCCTGGGGGTGACGGAAGGTTCGTATATTCGAAAGGGCCATTCTCTTCGTTCATCAGCGAGCTAGGTGGACTCTTTCCTTGCATCGTTCTCTTTCTTTCTTCCTTCTATCCCCGCCAGAGACTACAAATTCGGTACGTATATGAATAACGTTGTGGCGTACCCATTCTAACCTCCAAGCTAGGATCGCAACTTTCTTCGTGTCGTCGTCGTTAGCGGGTGCCTTCTCTGGATTATTAGCCGCTGCTATCAACCAGCTTGATAAAAAGGCTGGCAGGCCTGGGTGGGCTTGGATATTCATCTTGGTATGCTGCGTAGCTCAGTCGTGAAGCGTACTCATTCAGTCGGTAGGAAGGTGCATTTACCATCGTCTTCGGAATCATTTCATTTTTTCTCCTTCCTCGCTCGCCCGAAAAGGCGTGGTTCTTGACAGAGAAAGAGCGGGCATATGTCACATACGCCCTCAAGCATGCCGGTTCCATATCTGAAGACAATGACGAGGACAAGTTCAGCTGGACAGAGGTTGCCAGAACGGCAAAATCGGTGCACGTATGGCTCCTTGGAATCGTAATTTTTTTCAGCGGTAATATCTATTAACTATCAATTTCGCCTTGATTGACAACAGTCTTCTTAGGCACGATACTGACTGGGCTAGCTATGTAGGCTCACACCATCTATTTATACTAGTGCTAACATGATGATAGCTTCGAACCAACGATCGTTGCCGGTCTCGGTTATTCGGGCAATCACGCTCAACTCATGAGTGTACCTCCTTTCGCGCTTACTTTTGTTTGTGCGTGTCCCGAGATTATCTCTGATGTACACTTATCACATCCTCAAAGTGTCAGTTATCTCTGCGATAATATCGGACCTCTACCAGTGCCGTGGATGCATAGTGATATTCTTTTCTATTCTGCAACTGAGTGGCTTCAGCATGTTTTACGGTACGCGCCTTTCGCCGTCCATCTGAAAGCGACAGGTGTCCTGATGGACGTAACACACAGCAAGCACGTCGAACCACGTCCGTTATGTGTCTCTTTTCTTCTCTGTCCCTGGGACGTATGGCGCTCCGCCAGCATTGGTTACATGGCTGGCAAACAATAGCGCACCTCACGTTCGGCGCGCGACCGCTGTGGCCGTGTGCTCAAGCCTAACCCAGGTTGGGGGTATACTTTCCACCTGGCTCCTTGGATGGCTCTCTCCAGCTCCCGATTATACAGTGGCGACGATCACGTTCATCGTCATGTCTATCTGCATTGGGGTCTTCTCTACCGCCAACATCGTATACCTGTGGCGAGAGAACCGGTTGAAAGCAGAGAAGAGGCAGAGAATGAGGAAAGAGGAAGAGCCCGAGGGACTTGGGGATCGTAGTGCTTGGTTCATATATAGTCTGTAGCTCGTTGGGCAAGGCTGGCTCCCAAGCGTCTGTCGCCCTTGCGTGAACTAAAGAAATCGACGACTGCTTCGATCTTGTCTTGGGCCGTATACTTCGAGAATATGCGATACCCCGATGGCAGGCAACGACATTTCGCGAGGCTGCGACGAGCTTTCTTGTTTGTACACTGCCAACTTCTGTTACATTCGACCATGGCGTGATTCGCTTGTGTACCGACTCGTTGCAAACAGCCACAAACACACTGTCATGATCACGAGATGCACGTGCAAAGACAACGCAAAAGAATTTTGCCGCTCTTTCCGAGCACGAACGAGGTTGCACGTGTGGTCACGGTTAGGACCACGTATCACTCCGTGTCTTTTTCCTTGGTGATGATACCCAGATGCACCCCGTACCGATCAGAGTCCTATGGGCGATGTATCGTTGACTGGTAAGTTCTGTTCATCCTTTCACTTTCTTTCCAAGGCTGGTGGTAGCTTCCCCGCTGCAGTGGTACGAGTACGACCTGTAGGACGAAGTTCATTGGCCTATGATCCGCCAGATGATCTGCATGGCAATCACATCCCCACCATGATCTCCAAGGGAATCGGCCGAGAGCCGGGAGCGGGATAGCCGATGGGTCTTGAGAACCGAGCAAGCGAGATCCATTGTCAAGGGTGAGGTTAATTCGTGGATGTTGGTATGAATTGCCCGTGGCTCCGCTAGCCGAATGGATTAGAGCCGCGGTCGTGGTACTGGGTTACCTTGACGATTCAGAGCGTGCGCCTTCCCCTCCATTAACTAAGATCAAGATCCAACATGCCCACAAGTGGGGAACGCGCAGGGATGTGGACTATACTACGCAACTTCCCAGCTACACGGGGTTTGTCACAGTCTCCCAAGGACCTAAGGGACTTGCACTGAGGACATCCGAGTTGGAAGGTAACCCCTTTAGAAATTTCTGGTTGTCTGGGACCTTCAAGGGAAGAGATATTGCTGTAACCTGACACTTAGCTCTTCTTGTACCCAAACGGGGATGACCAATTACTATCTGTCACCTACTGGCAGTGAGAAGGCCCGTCTCGGTGATCGTGGGGGCAGTCAGTATGCCGTAACAGCGTCTGCGTGGTAAGACGCCTGGAATGTGTGGGTCAGCTGAGGAGGTTAATCTGTTGGCGTGCAGACTTGTCGCTTTCCTGCATGTCCGACGGGTGCCACAGACAAGCCAAGGACGCCACGAAGTATCGGAGCCGCGTCTGCAGTGGCAGCACCGTGCCTGCCACTATCTCCACCACCCGGGCCGACTCACGGAGGTGATTCTCACTGTCATATACCACGGCATCATGCGTGTTTTTTCACTCGTAGGGCTTTTGGTGAAACGTATCCTACGACTGAGACACAGCCCCGCCCGGGGTTCAAGGAGATGAAAGGCACGTTCCGTGGCCGTCCTCGCCATCCTGTGCGGGTCGACATTGCGCCCTCGACGTCGGCCGTTGAGGCGGTGGCCATAATGACGAGAACTTGGAATGGAAGTGGACCAGTCTGGCCCGACTTCCGACTTCCGGGTCCCTATAAATGACCCCTCTCAGTATCCAGCCTTTGTCGCCATGTCCGCACCCTCGGTCTCGTTCGCGCCCGTGTCGTCCAACCGGGACCCCACATTCGACTTTGCCTTTGCCAAGTTCCAACGCGACGTCTGCCTCGTACAGTGTGCGTCATAATGACTCGTGTTGGGCCACCCCGATGCTCAACCTTTTCCAGTGGTCGGACAGACGGCCGTAGACCCATCGGGCACACCCCTGCTCGACCTCCACGTCTTTCGACACGAGTTCGTGTCCATATTTCGCTATTCTCACACGGCACGCGTCGACCCGCTCGAGCTTCGGGTGCTCGAGCCACTCGCTGAGCACGCCGTCCGCTACGAGCCAGACAATGGCACCGTCTTTCTTGCAAAAGACCTCATGGCGCACCTAAAGCGCATGTTGGACGCCAGCGGCAAGCGTATGGTATCCCGGAGATGATGGTTCTTCCATATATGTATTCGTCGGGGGACGTCCAGTTCCGCATCGTGCCCTTATTTATGCACCTCCCCTCTAGTTCTACGCAAGTGTACATTACGCCCGCAAGCCTCTACTAGATTTACACCATTAATTGCATGCACACGAGTCCGCTCCCACAGGATCATCCACCAAATTGCCGACATGAGATCCTCCGCTTCCGACGCCATCGTCCTTTAGGACAGGGATCGGCGGCGAGTCCGACCTACATGGTCCCCGGGCAAAATCAAAAGCCGTCACTGATCGCTCCGTTTCATGTCGACTGATGCTAACGAATCCACTATACAGTGCGATCAAAAGCAACTTGGAAATCAACCTCTTACACATCATTCGCAGTACCGCAGCAACGACCAAGTAAACCCGCCATCTGCGGCTAGGTGACGTTGTACACGTTCCCAGGAGCAATCTCAGGAAACAGTATAGTAGATTTATACAGTCCCCTCCAATCGCACACACGGCAGTATCATATAGTAGTCCGTTCTTGTAGCACATCCCCATCCGCCAAATGGCATCGGACCAAACGTCCGGTCCCAACGTCCTTTGGGAATAGTCCACCCACACACTTGATGGTATGGTGCGCCATCGTCTCTTCGTCCTCCAGGAACCGATGCGTAGTGTCGATCGTCCGGTGAACAATGTGCCAGGGGTCGGCAGCGAGTCCGACCCACTTGTTGACGCGGTCCGGCAAAATCAAAAAGACGTCGCTGAACGACGGATGCGTCGCTCCAGCTGTACATCAAGACACTTCGTTACGAACGGCGCTTGACCAACGCGTCGGCACACGCACATATGACATAGATCGCATGCGTTTCCACCCATGGCGCGATCGAGAGCAGTTTTGCAAACTCGTCTCCCCTGGCAAATTCTTCAGAGTTGATGGCGAGAAGAGGAATTGATATTGTCCTCTCCAAAGAGTTCAATCCTGTTGGAGAGTAAGCGTATGGAAACAAAAAAGCACCAGTTCTCGTACGCTGCATAGCAGGGTCAAACGCGATCACGTGGCTAAATCCAAAACAAGGATCCGCGCCAGCCGCCATCTGGCAAAGATCGTCAGCGCAAACGCACAAGGATCGACCAGAGACGTCATACAGCTAGAGTTCCCCCAAACGAGTGACCCCCGATGATGGGCGTCGCTGCCTCTATCGCATGCCAGCCGCCCCACTCGCAGGGTAAAGGCGTTGGTCCGATGGAAACAAGTCCTTGTCCCTGTGCGAGTCGCCGTAGCGCTTCAAGGACACCCTCCACTTCAGCTAGCCGAACGCCCAACTGAACACGTCGCAGAGTCGTGTCATCCACGGGCTGCTCATCGACGTCTGCCCATCTACACCCAGGTTAGCCACACTCTTCTCCGCCTTTGGTCAAGCCTACTCGAGGTCCATCCAATTCAGCCAGTATAAATTCTTCGTTTCACCGCGATCGTTGGTTACCCGTGCGCTGGGACCAGTACCGTCGCGGTGTTCAATTGCTGCGACGATGTACCCACGCGAGGCCAATTCCCCGCAGATCGCCGACTATGAACATTGATCATACATTTCGCTAGCCAAAGTGGAACGCAAAAGAAGCACTCACGTTCATCAACCGCGAACATCCTACTCCATGGCTAAACAAGACGACCCGCCACTTGCTCGACTCTGGCGGTGCCTTCAGCGGTGCATTTCGGTGGCAAGGAAAGGTCATCTTCCAGGCGATGACGGCTACGATGGCGTCTACAAACACGACGTGCATTCAATGTCAACAACCGCAAGTACAAAATAAAGTTGGATGCACAGATGAAGATCTTGTACACCGGATTCGATGACCAGTTGGCCATCATCAACAGACCATTGACGGTCTGAACCAACCTATGCAAATGTTTCGTCTCAACGCATCCTCAGAAACGTGAACGACGTGCCTCGGGAACCACACGACAGGCGCTGCGCGTCCAACCGGCGGTTCAGTTGGATAAAAAAGCGTAAACATGACGGTGTCAAGCGTGATGCCCATCGGGCCGTCTGGCGTGGATCGTCGTCTGAAGTTACCAAACGTCTGCGACGCAACAGGCAGTTCGACATCTCGTACGCCGACAGCATAGAGCCCGCTGTAATTGGGCAAGGTCCTCGAAAAAAGGGAGCCAAACGCTGAACGCCTCGAGAAAGGGAGCTCGAGGACGTCTGGATCCATGATAGTGGAGCAGACAAAAGAACTGTACAGATCAATGGATCTTGATGGCGGTGGACCGAGCGTGGGAGACCTCTTCCTCTTTCCGAATTGCAATAAAGCTCCTAACTGGTCGTATTGATTTGAAACTCACAATCACATTTAAACCTTCTCCTTTGACTCCTCCCCCGCTCCCTTTTCCAGCCGCCTCTCAAACGTCCTGAACACGGCGTAGGTCAACACCGAGACCACAAAAGCGATGTAGACACCACAATCTCCCGACCCTTTCCTCGCCACAGGACCCACGTACCACGCTTGCGACATGAACGGCACAAGCGCGCCAAACGCACACAGGAATGCCAGTACTGCTGCTACGCCCCGCGGAAGCAGCCCTGGCGTGTCCCAGTTCGCGATCGGGTACGCCTTCTCCGAAAATGAAGCACTCCGGAAAAGAAAGTGTTCAGTCATGACGATTCCCGCAAACGCCGTGCTCCAATAGCCAATGACGCCTGCCATGGGGTGAGGTGTCGAGTGCGATCAACAGACAAGCGACTCACTGAGTATATCGACGAAGGTGTCGTAAAACTTGTGCGCGCCGATGATGGCAACAGGGATCAATCTGCGTAAGCTCAGATTTTGGATCTGACCATCTCATACGAAGAGAATACACGACGCACATGCCTTCAGAAATGAGGATATACACCCAACGCGGTACGAGGGAGAACCAGTGAGCGACGGACATGAGACTCGTACTAAACGTGTACATGGTCGGCGCACATGCGCTGGGTACGCTTAGTGCGACGAGCACCGTTAGGAACTTGCCGAATCCGCCCAAAGGGCTCAAGACGCCGTACAACAAGCCTCCGACGGAAGTGCTATTCTGAAATGCAACATTCCATACAGGCACGTTGGGGGCTGCAGCAGCAAATGCTATTCCGAGGGCGTGTCCGGTTATCTATCGTCCAGATGAGTGCCAGGGACAACTGCATACGGCAGAAACTTGCACTTGGGATCAGGAAACCGAGGTACGTGTAGAGGAAAATCCGCGCGCTGGATATGTCAGTGTCGGTCTCCTCCTTTCAATGACAAAGCAAGGCACGACCCACGATGATGCAGCAGGGCTGTGGTATACACCGTAATCGGCTGTCATTGTGCACCAGCTGATGACACTAGAGGCAATTGTTGACGCGAAGGACAGGACCAACCGAGTAGTAGGAGCGGGGACCGATACGGATTGGTTAGCATGCAAGTGTGGGTACCCCAGGGCTAGCATGGCAATGAAAGCGACGACATTCGGTAGCCACGCGATGCTCTCGTACCTGTGGACGGGTTTCAGCCATCCTCACGATATCGACGAGCAGCTTCTCACAAGTGAAGGAATCGATAACCAAAGAAGGTCACCTAGGGAAGGCTCAGCGCACCGGCCAACTCTGGATGCAGTCAAAACATTACCCACGGCCAGGGAGATCACGCTGATAATCACGATGCCAAGCGCATCATTCAAATGCGGGCTTACACTGGCCAACGTTTGTCCGCCGATGATACAATTCAGAATGAGAAATCCTTCCATCGAGAAGACGTTTAGAGCGCTTGGTATGATGGATCCGTAATACCTTTGAACCACGTTTAACGCTGCCAAGTGTCGCTCATGGTCACTCACCCCCACGAAAAGCGCGACTGCACCATCGCACGCGTCCCTAGCTTGGGTCCATACACGGCACTACGTGCGTTCAGACCGACGCTCGTATTCGAGATGGATCTACTCACAAGAACGCCGGAAACAGACAACACCTAGCCCCAATATAAGCCAGACCATCCCTATAAACCGAGTGATATTCTTACACGAGGTCGGTCACCACAGCGACCACGATCCCATCGCGCACCCCCAACGAAAAGAAGGCAGGCCCCGCAGTGCCGGTGCCGAACCTTGACGTTCACCCAGTAGGCATCAGGATCGACCACTCTCACATTGACGCGCGGATGACGTACGCGAGGACGTTCATGTTGGCCGAGAACCAGACGAAAAACATCTGGTACCACCCCGTTTCGACCCGCTCTTCCGCCGGGATGGGTGCGATGCTACGATGGCACCGCATTCGTCAGACGTTGAGCGACTAGGCAGGTACGCACCCGTGGGTTTCGACACCGTAGTGCGCCAAGAGCGCCGTGACGCGATGTAGGCATCGTAACAGCGAGCGGCTGTTTGCTTCGTGGCGTCGTTCAACGTCGTCGGACACTTTTTCTAAATCTGGCCCCCCATAGGGCTTGGAGTGGGCGCGTTCGCTCGAGAGCACAGACGCGGACATTTGAAACGTGTGGAAGCTGGGAACACGAGCGTCGAGGGAGCGGGACGCACACAAATACCACCGTGTTCGGTTGCCCACTAGACTCCGGGTCGGAGGATCCGATGTGGCGAGGGTCATATGGTCGCATCACCGGCCGCAGGCGGCGTCCGGCGGCTACCGCGTGCCATGTACATATACCCGTCGATCTCGGATACCGCCGAAATCGATTGTTAGATCAAGGCAGCACGTCCCAACTGTTAGTCCTGATCAACGTACAGCCATGATATGTACGTGGTCTATGAGTCTTGATGGCTTACCTTTGCATTGGGAAACCTGTTCAGCTACTCGGAGGCGAAACTGCGAGCTTGTCGAGAAAAAGGTTGGGGCCAAAGATCTGATGGAGTAAGAGTAATATTTAGGTAAAATTAAAAACCTCTTTCGACCAGTGATACACCACACAAAACCAAACGGGGTCTATAAACGACGAGATACCCAAGGTCTGGCCATGGCCAGTAAATAGTAGCAAAACATTCCGTATATCCAAACAGAACATATAACCCACGATATCGAAGTCCGGGTTTCTAGATGGTGTCCTATGGTATCGGTATCCGCACACGTTCCGCCCCAGCAAGGCGCGGCTCGCCGCGGGGCTTCCGGAGCATCCTCTCTTGGACAGAGGTATAGATGTACAAGACAGGCCACACGGCGCGTCTCATCATACCACGCCGGCCTTGGTGAAGCGAGCTGTGTTCTTGCAAGGCGATCACCACCCACGCAGTGATCGCCGTCAAGATGACGGTGCTCACGATATACGTGCCCAAGGTCTCGAGGGTACCAGGGTTGATCTCCGCGACGTTCATCCCAAATACGCTCTATCAACGTCGCCATAAATAACGCAGAGACTGACGATAATGATGACTTACCGACAGATAACTGGCAGGCAAGAATATCATTGTCAGGTATGAAATCTGGAGACCATCGCTAAGTACTATCTCATGGACCACGATAAGGGATCGTGCTCACTTGTTTCATGGCCGTGGAGTCCCGCATAGTGGCCTTGGTCAGTTCCTGCATACTTTTGCTGTCCTCGATGTTGACAGTCGAGAAGGCCTGGTTACATTCCATTAGTGAGACTGACAGCTAGGGCGGTGTACGAACCAAATGCATGGCATTCTGCAACCGATCTGATTGAAGACGCCTCTGTTTATCCAATCTCTCGATTTCAGATATTAATGTGTTCGCTTCCTGCGCTAGAAGTTCCTTGGATTTTTTCAGCTTTTCATTTTTCTCGTGATGAGAGGTTACGTCGTGGTACGCGGCCGGGTTTTCCGTATCTCGCACGAATTCAACCGACTTTCGAAAGTCTCGGAGAAGTTGTTCATAGTACAAAAGATGTGCTTGCAGCTTGTGCAACTCTCGCGTGTATTTGATATGCGTCGAGAAGTTGGCAGCTTCCTGCAACAACCGTCACACGATAAAGTAGACATTAAGCAATTATGACTTACGAGCTGCTCGCTCAAATGTGCGTAAAGCACCTCAAGCGTCTCATCCCACGCATACAACGCGTACCAGAGCATAGCAAGAAAGACAAACGTCGGATCTCGTGACTTCCCATAGAGCTTTTGCCAATACACACTATCGCCCGTTCTTTGTACCAGAGATTGAAGGAGTTTTGCCGTCGTCTTCTGAAGCTGCGAATTGTGGTGGTATGATATAATGATGTTCTCCTTCGCATTGCGAACCATGTGTATGGCTAGTAAATCTTGCAATAAAACCTTTCCAGCTAGGCAAGCGTCAGTTAGGTGTGACATACTGCGACCTTGGACATACAGGACAGGAGGAGAGGTGCCTGCGTGTCGATGTTGTCTTTCTTATCTACCACAGGTTAGTTGGGACTAGCCTAGAACCCGAATCACGCGTACCTGTGATAGGTGCTGGTCCTTTTTCCGAGTAGTGTGTGCCAGTAGACAGAGCAGGACTCGCCCTGTCCCGTTTATTGATGACTGTGCGTATAAAGGGCAGGACAACAGTAATATCTAGATGACATGAGCGAGATACATGCGTAAAGTCAGGAAGACCACGTACGATCGCCTTGCCCGGGAATTGGGTTTTCCTGATATCGCGATGGTATCCAGTTTGCGGAAGAGGCAAAGAAAAAAGGCTCGATATCGTATCTGGCTGCTGTGAGGACGGATCGAAGAACTCGCCACAGGACACATGCCTTGCTCCCAGTATCTGTAGCACTGTCTCAGTGATATTCTCGATGAAGAGAGCCCGAACGCGGTACATTGAATCGAGCTATTCGATACATCATCTCAGATTCGTATGAGCATCACGGTGAGAAGCGGGTCACTCACCGGGGGCGTTATTTCGTCCCACAGCTCCTTCAACGCAACAGGGTCGGATGGTATTTGGCGAGTGCGCTCTTCCCCGTCAGGTTTTTCAAACTTTCCGTCTTCGAATACATTCACTTTGTGTACGTAGCATACATATTTGTCTTGACAGATCTTCAACATGCGGCACCGGTTTACTTGGTCTGGGGTCCAGTTTCCGAAATGGCTCTGGGGATACCGACTCCATGGGTCGCATGGGCCAGGGGAAAGTGGGGGGACATCAGCGACGTCCTGATTGAAGTCCATCCATGGCCATGGTGCTGAGGGTGCTGCATGACGGTATCTGTACAAATAATAAACACCCTAGGCAAACGTAGGGAGCGCTCGAACTCACTTGGGCGCTGGCACCTTTTCGAACTCTGACACGTCCCACTGATCCCTACTACGTCTCTCGCCATCGCCATCGCGAGGGAGCGATATTGTGATGCCGGTTGCTGTGGTCATTGGGAGGGAGGAAGAGGGATGTGGTGAGAGAGTAGGGCATGCGCTGCGTCCTGGCGCTAAAACGCCGAACTAGCAAGGCAAGCGCGTTTTCGGCTCCAGAAAGTTGCCGACCCCAAGGTAACGCTGTCCAATCACCAACGTGCGAGATGACACGGCCATGACATGAATCAGTACCCACGTCAATTAGCCCAAGGGCCAGGCCTAGACTTCATTATCGTCCTGACTCGACGTTCGAGTAGCCTTGGGTGTTTCATCATCAGTTGGGTGTCGGCAGGCATCCCGGAGTCGAGGGTGCCAGCCAGGCACAGGCCACACAGGTGGCGCGCGACAGTCGTGGCCAATACACTTGCAAGTAGGCGAGCGGAGTACGATGGCTTATGGACAATTCGTGTAGATTCTGACCCTAGCGAACGCCTTCCATAATGTTCCTGATTCCTGGACTGGCACCCCTCGGCGTGCCTTCAAGTTGCACCGGCTGCCAAGGCAAGCGGTTATATAAATTTATGGCACCAGACGTTTGAATAGAAACCCCCAGAGTTCGCATCAAGGATCAGGTTCCCTGGTACAAGTGCCGGCCGAGAATGGTCTATGGCATCAGCTGCGTTCGACTGTCTCGTATCATTGCAAGTGATCACCAGTAAGTTTTCTGGACCTCAGGATTGAACAGGTCGGACTTGCAGGATCCAGGGAAAGCAAACTCGCACCAACACACGTCTCAGAACAATGCGACGGATAAAAAATATCGACCAGCGATACACGAAAAACGAGAACGACCCGACATGGCATCCACGACTAGGTCATCTATTCACCTATCCACGAGCTTTGATAGGTAGACAAAGCAATGCACTCCATATACCAGAAAAAGAACCCACGTCGATGTATCATGCCCTATACATTGCCGTCTCCCGTAGGCACCCGGCGCCTGCCACGCTTGACCACTCTCAAGTTGGCCAACTTGTGTATCAAGATGCGGATGTTAAAGTAAGGCCAGGCCACACGTCGCATTATACCACATCGCATTTCACCATTTGTGTCTTGATGGAAAGAACTGTACTCTTGAAAGGTGATCACCACCCATGCGGTAAAGGACGTCAAGACGACGGTGCTGACGATATACCTGCCCAAGGACTCGAGAGAGCCAGGGTTGATCTCTACAACGTTCATTCCGAACACGCTCTGTCGATGTCGCCGTGAATTCCGGACCCAGACTGACGTCACGAGCTACTCACGGCAAGATAACTGGCAGGCAGGAATATCATTGTCAGGTACGAGATCTGGCAACCGGTAAGTACCACAAAGCAGGGCCGTCCGTATGTGCTCACTTGCTTCATCGCGGCAGAGTCTCGCTGCAATACTTTACTGTCTTGAATGTTGATGGTGGAGAAAGCCTGATACATTCTGTCAGGGAGGCCAAAAGCTGCAAAGAAGCGCAAGAAGCGCACCAAATGCATCGCATTCTGTAGTCGATTTGATTGTATTTCCCGCTGTTTCTCCAGTCGCTCGATCTCGGACAACAGGTGGTCTGCTTCCTCTTTCAAAAGTTCCTCTGAAGACTCTTTCTCAAGCTGAGCGATCGATTCGTGGCACATTGCAGGGTTGCGGGTATTTTTCACGAATTCGACAGATTTGGTGAAATCGCGGAGGAGTTGTTGATAATACAATAGGTGAGCTTGTAACTGGTGCAGTTTTCGCGTGTATTGGACGTGCGTCGTGGCGTCGGGCTTGGACTCAGCTTCCTGCGAACAGAACCAGTTCAGTACAAAAAGAATATGAAGAGAACATTTCCCTACAAGCTCTCTGCTCAGGTGTGCATATAGCACCTCGAGCGCTTCATCCCATGCGTACAATGCGTACCAGAGGATAGCAAGAAAGACAAATGTCGGATCTCGTGACTTCTCATAGAGCTTTTGCCAATACACACTGTCGCCTGTTCTTTGGACGAGGGATCGGAGGAGTCCAGCTGTCGTTTTTTGAAGCTGCGAATTGTGGTGGTACGATATAATAATGTTCTCCTCCACACCGCGAACCATGTGTATAGCGAGCAAATCATGTAGTAGGACCTTGCCGGCTGGACAAACGTCAGTTATACTCGCTAGGATTACATTGCGAAGCATACTTGATAGAACGAGAGGGGCCTGAGTATCGATCGTCTGTTTCGTATCTGACTACAATTAATCACAAGCCTAGGAATCGAATACCGCCATACCTGTAATAGGTGTCGACCCCGCGTACGCATATTGTGTCTCATATGATGGTGCGGGACTCGACCTCCCTTGCTGATTAATAACCGTGCGTATAAATGGGAGAATAACGGTGATATCTGACCAGGCCATGGAGTGAGTGGGGGGACACGAGGTATTTGGCAGTCCACGTACGATCGCTTTGCCCGCGTTGCGGGTTTTCTTGATATCGTGATGGGATCCAGTTTGCGGAGGAAGCAAAGAAAAAAGGTTCGATGGTATATCTGGTGGCCATGAGAATGAAACGAGGCACTGTCCACAGGCCACGCACCTTGCACCCAACATCTTCAGTACGTTCTCGGTGATGTCCTCGATGAAGAGGACTTGGACGCGGAACTCTGTGTTGAGCTATTTTACACCTCGGATTGATATCGGCGATTCGGCGACGCGAAGCTTCGAACTACTTACTGGAGCCTTTAGATCATCCCAAAACCTATTCGCGTCACTCGAGAGTATCCGGCGGGTGCGGGCATTCTCGCTATGCTTGACGAACTTTCCGTCCTTGAGCACGTCCACTTTGTGTATTTGGCACGTATCTTGGTTCTTGCAAATCGACAACATGCGACACCGTTCCACTTGGCTTTGGGTCCAATTTCCGAATTGACTCTGGGGATAGTTATTCCATGGTTCGTGTTGGAGGGGGGAAAGCGGTGAGACATCAGCAATGTCTTGGCTGAAGTCCATCCACGGCCATGGTGCTGAGGGTGCTGCATGTCGGTATCTGCACAAACAATAAATGACCTCCGAAGATATCGCGAGAAGCGCTCGAACTGACTTTGGTGCGGGCACCTTGTATTCGTCTTGCAAGTCCGACACGTCCAACTGGAGGCTACGCCTGAGGGAAACCCTAGTTACTGTGGTCATTGAAGCGAAGGGAAGAGGATGCAGGATGGAGAGAGTTGGGATGTGCTGCACCTTATTAACGCCAGAACGCTGCAGGCCTGCGCGCGTTCAGCTCGTAAGAGGTGAACGCCAAGAAGCAAAATCAACGGGCGTGCTCAGGCCCAGACGTGTGGTCCCTTGTAAGTGCAATATGGGCAATGTCGATAGGCGCCTACAGTAAGAACCTGAAGGGCTCGGCCATGAACCATTAGCCTTGCCAATTGTAGCAAGGTGCTGAGCTTCGGTAGCCGGCCAGCATCTCGATATCATTAGGACGAGGAGTCGTAGTCACATTAATATCAAAGTGAAGGGTCCTAGACGCCAGCCAGGCACAATCGTTCAGGGAAAACTTGATAGGAGCCGGTTTGCAATGGAAGCTCGTCGAATATGCTATTATGGGATGACATCAAACGTATAAGAAATATTTCATGGGCTACCAAATTGACGGGCGTTGGGTTTCCACTGGGCGTCATGAACGCTCGAAACACGAGGTTGCAGTGTTCCAGGAGCCCTGAGCGGCTCCATAGGAAACGATGAGGCCATGCGGCATCGAGCCCTGAAGCAGGAGCTTGCAACCGGTAAAATCGGCCTTTGAAAATCGCGTTGATAACGCATCAAGTGAGGTGAAGAGAATGGCACATAGTAGAATACCCACTCCATGCCATTCATGGTGGGGCTCGAAACATTGAGGCAGAGCAATACTGGCACTAACCGTGACGTTCGTGCTTATTGAATCTGATGGTTTTATGCACTGTCTCACCTGTTCACCAGTGTGCAAGTGGAAGTTAAAACGTGGTCCTCACTTCCAATCCAGCTGTAAAGCACACATTACAAGGGAACATACAAAAGCGACATCCGAATACCAAACAAACGCCACTACGCAGCCGACCGCTTCTGGCGCGACGTACCATCGCCCCTCGATTTTGACTTCCCGCTACTCGCCGTTTTAGAGCTGCTCTTTTCTTTAGGCTGCCTGAAACACATGAACTCGATGCTCGTCGCCCGCCGACTTTCAGCGAGGATCTTCTTGACGTTGTCGAGATGTCCCTGTAGATTCTCATCCCCGGGCCGCCGGGCGTATGCCATAGATATCTTATTGTATAACTCGGAGAGTGTTTTGGTCGCGGCAGGCGAAACGTAACGAGCGAGCGTTTGATGCATGAATTCGATTTCGAGTGTCGCCTGGCGTGACGCGATGAACGCTAAACCTCGGGACTCCCACATATGCGACGCACCCGTAACATGCCGCCCATGCCAAAACGTTTGACTTGCTGGAAACAACGCAGGGCCTCGTCTGCAACGATCTCAATGACCGCATGCAGAACACGGTCGAGCAGTCCATCTGCGACGCGGCTAACTTGGGCGTGGATCTCTACGAGCGTCATCGACGCTCGGAACATGTAGGGCCGAATTTCTGTTCGAACTCCAGAGACCCCGTATATCATTAGGTTCGGATATCGCGCTTACCGGTTGGTTGCGGCGTCTCGTACCAGTCCATGCCGGGGTCCAGGATACCTTCCCGTAGTATCTTGGTCACCGTCGCAGAATTAGGTTTCACATACAAATCAAACAACCTGCTGTCCAACGTTTGCACCACCTTGACCAGGGTCTTCAGAGAAGTGCTTGTCAATACCTTCAGTGATATTAGGACGCGGGACGCACGTTACGATCGTCCTCTTTGGACACTCCAAACGCGCCCTCGAGCTGAGAGACTAGGTTGGGTATCAGCGTTCCAGACAGGTACACGAAGTTGGAGAGCATGAGGAGGAGTCTGGTGTCCTACTCGATCATCAACCGACGAAATATTTGCTATATGCGATCGTACTAACCACATCATTCAGATCGTACAACTTTAATGGTGATTGTTGACTTGTTTCCGACGTTGTTACGGTCCAATCGGGGGAAGTTAAATGGACCAAACCGTCTAGAAACGCGTAGACCGCATCTAAAAATGCTTTCGTGATCTTTGTCGTAAACGCGGGCGAAATTTGGCCCTGCTGTATGGTCCGAAAAGATGACGACAACTCAATCCCTCCGGCGATTTTTAGAGCAGACATAGTCAGGTGTCTCTGAAACACATCGAGGAGAGACATAAATTGCGTCACGGAAGGATCTGGTATAGAGGGTGTCCACGTTTCGAGGAGGTGGAATAGAGTCGCGTCTGTTCACAATCACAGTCAGTAGTACACATGCAGAAAGTTGGAGGACAACCTTGTATCCAAGCACGGACGAAAATGTCTCCAAATTTCCATCGAACGCTTTCCACTAGGTTCCTAAGATTTGAACTGGCCTCGGGAACAATGTCCATCCCCGTGACCTCACTAGCACAATCTTGGGTCTCAGCGAGGATCTTGATCAAAAAGTGAGCCGTGGTCAAGGAATTAGAATGTCTCGGAAGCAGCTTCGGCAGGGAGTCGTTATTTCTTTGCATCACCATTGCGTCGGAGAGGTTGAAGAACTCGGATAAAAGCGAAACATAGAGCTTCACGATATCAAGCGCCATCTGGCTACATTGCTGAGCGCTTCGTCGTGAGCCGGACGGCTGAAATCGTCGGCTTGAACAGATTGTCGCATGACCATACATCAAACGTAACATACTCTTTTGAACTTTCCCTCTATAAAGCTTCTAGCGATCTTCCAGAAATTAGGAAGCGACGAGAGCAATATCTCAGACATGTTTTTGATCATCTTGAAGATCGCCTCCCAGACTTCATGACCTCCACTCTGCGCTATAAGTTTGATGGATAACAACCAGGCTGAGAACCGAGTTGACACCCACAGATCACAGTTTCAGGTTGTTTCGTGTCAAGTGAAGCAAGGCATAATTGTAGTTGAGACTTTATTGAGGCGTTGAAACCCTCAGTATTACCAATTTCAAGTGGAACCTTGCCCAATGCATCTGAA
The DNA here is from genome assembly GCA_038094355.1 of Afroboletus lepidellus. NCBI lineage: Eukaryota > Fungi > Basidiomycota > Agaricomycetes > Boletales > Boletaceae > Afroboletus > Afroboletus lepidellus. Next base: position 3,294 of record JBBPUA010000318.1, on the reverse strand, counting down.
AGAAATCAGTCAACGTCCCACTACCGACGAAAACACCTACCGTTGATGACTTCAACACCAGATCGATACGACATGTTGATCTGCTTCATAACATGGGTATGGTGGCTGTCGAAATAAGTCCATATCGGGTCTTCCGACGTGTTCAACTCCAATAGAATCCTTCAAAACGATCAGCATTCGGAAGTTCTGAAACAATAAGCAGCATACTCGATCGTCTTCTCCTGCTCCTCGACGCTCCGACTCGGTTCTTGTAGTTTGGACATGAGAAGCGACTTCATCTCTGCCATGACCTTCTCGACGTTTGCCCACACCTTTTCCAATATTCGTTTTTGTTCGGATGCAGGGCCATCTGGCTTCCCGTTCGCTGAGGACTCGGCTTGCGTCGCTGGCCCGTGTCGAGAATCGCGAAGGAATTTGCCTTTGTTGTACGTGCGCAACGCAGCTTCGTACTTGCCCTGAGTGAAGAGAAACGGTCACGACAACCACACATCGCAGTAAACATCCGACGGACCGCTTCGATGGACTCGGCGAGCGATCCTGGCAGACTGAACAGGAATTTGGAGCGTTCGAATACGGAAAGCGTGGTGCGCAATCGTTGAGCCTTGGCAGAGTTCTCCAAGACCGGAAGGAACACCTGATTAGCCTTGACCGCAGAGCCTGCACATGCTCAGCGAGACAATCAAACGGTCGAAACCGAGCACGTTAGCCTACGTTTCAAGTGATCTGTGAGCGGCTTCGATCCATATTCGCTGGCGTCTGACAAGAGACCCTCCCGCATCTCAGCGTACAGAGCTTGGGGCCGTAAGCAACGTCTTCTAATACGCATACACGGTGCTGCATACCGTCTGTGGATGCCTTCACCGCGACAAATCGATCGAAGTTGTCCTCGACGAGCACTCGGACCTGTTCCGACCGCGCGTCGATGGACGCCTGGAGATGCGATATGGCTGCGACCAAGTCTTGGTACGTCGCGTTGGGATGAACTGCCGCCAAGAAAACCTTGGGATCAAACGACTTGGAGCTTAGCATGACGGAAGCCTCTGTGCGTTTGTCAGACCCAGCTCAAAATACTAAGACTTGCGAGATCCTACTTGTTTCAGCATCCATGCTCCTGAAACTGTGATTCCAGTAGCGGTCAACAAGGCGTCAAGGAACAATCAAGCGATTGGCGCACTCGACGGTAGCACCAAGACCCAACGGATCACCATCGCCGTCCCCACTGGCAGAGGCGACGAAGTCGGATAGTGAATCCTCCAGGTCATTATCCACTTCTTCCCATTTGCTGGTTATGATGCATGTCAACAGCTCATTTTACAGAATTTATGGGCGTACGTTGGACTGAGGGTGGTGAGTTTGTAGGCCTTGAGCAAGGATGCCTCATCCACACCGATGTTGACCTTGCTCGGTGGCATAGCAAAGAACCCCTTGTAAAATGTGGCTGTGCCTAAGAGTCCGTATTACAGCAGTCTCTAAGTAGGATATCAATCTAACTAACAAACGAAGCAATCACAAGATGTCCGCCATCCATGAACTCAATTTCCCGGACCTAGTTCTTACACCGGAAGTACGGTGTTAAAGACATAGTCCCAAATCTTGCCTGTATCCTGCGTCAAAGCAGAGCCGAACGCAATGCACGATGAACGTACTGGTAACTCCGAACCCGAGCTCGAAATTTTTGTAGTGGTGAGCCAAATGGTACTTCTTCATCTCCCGCATGTATGCCGGGAGCCTGGTGTGGTGCAATCTACGAGGGATGAACAAGCCACCCCAAATGAAAGGGGATATACTCACGCGTAGTGCATGCAATCATACAGCACGTCTGTGAACTCGGTAAGAAATATGGTCGACAGAACGCGGAGAAAACCTACAGAAGGTAAATGCACCAGATATGATACCATTCGCGACAGCGGTCGGGAATAGCACGTATGCGAGCCGTGTGAAAGGCGCCTGCAGGACAGTGAACAGGATTGGAGGCATGACGAGCCTCAAACTGGAAAAAAGAGGATGAAAAGGATGCCTGAACACAACAAGTAGTCCAACTCACCGGTCCATGGGCATATAATGATGGATACCATGAAGCAAAAAGTGTAGAGTCAGGAAAACGGGATGATCGGGTAAGAGATCGTCGATGTGGAAGAGGAAACGATGCATTCCATACTCCAATATCGTCCAAATGAAAGTACCAAGGAAGAAGCAGAGTAAAGTTTTAATGAATGCGTCCGTAGCCACAAAGTACAAAACTGAGAGGGGGAAGAGGGGTGCGTCCAGGAAGGTTGGTATTGGCATAGTGAATTGGGCAGCCGAGCGCACGAAGAGATTGGCTGCAATGGGCAGCCAGACAAGGGGTACTACATACCATGCCGTGCGCGTGCACATCTAACAGCATGGTCAGGGTGTGGGCTGACCAGAGGAATTGTATGAAACCAACCTCGAGTACGACAGGACCAAACAAGCGGGCTGACTCTTTTAAATGCCGTGGCTGATGAACCTGCTTGAGGTAGTACGACTTGCTAGATAGGGTATTAGAAGACACATGGTGCCGTGGAGTAGCTTAGCACCGACCTGAAGTTGGCGTTCCACATCTGCCAGAGTAAGGGGTCCCGAAGATTGAGGAACTGGGTCTTTGCAAAGTCTTCGGCCGAGTCTGTGTCCTCCGGGTGGAAGTCGTCCGTCGCCTCCCAATCTGCGCCCGTGAGACGAAGCGAAAACAAGAGAGATACAGACACACCATCACTAACAGTCGTTGTTTCAGTGCCCAAACGACCGATCACATACTCCTCCAACATATCGTACGCTGATTCCGAATGGTCATGGGAGTTTGCATCTTTCATGATGTTCTCGACGTCGGTGCCAGCGTTGTCGAGGATGAGGTCGTCGCCTCCAGGATGATCAGCGACGAACGCGGTGACATCGTAGACCTTTCCCTTGAACGTGACCCAGCAGCTCTGGGGAGACTTGTGGGCGTCGAGGTCTTCGCGTGTGTAGATGCGGACGCGCTTGGAGATGGACATGGTCGACGTCAACGAAGCGATCACATTTTTATTTATTTACTTCGGTAGTCTGACCACTTCTCGTTTTCCCACGCTTACTTGGCTCGCTCGGCACTCCACTGCCGCAATACATGCTTCGTCACTTTACCACTCGCCGTCGTTGGCAGCTCCTCCGCATCCATTCCAGGCCCAACAAACCATACCCACTGCGGCACATTCTGCGCCGCTAGTATGAGCAGAGGCAAATTCAGAGTTATAGATCCATACCTGTGGGTTCATGTTGTCCCGGACGAGCTGCTGAACT
>JBBPUA010000317.1:0-21381 GCA_038094355.1 Afroboletus lepidellus | reverse complement strand
GTGAATTGCCGAGTGATCTCTATGACTGATCGGCGGTAAATTCACCTTTGCTCGCTACAGGAAAGCGAGGAGATCGGCCGGATAATGTTAGCGCGGATACGGTATGAAGGAGTGATTGAAAGCTCTGGGCTGACGGTGCGGAAGCTCGTTGTCTAGTCGTCTGCTTCCCTCTTTACAACAGCATAATGCTGCAAGGCCACATTCAGCAGGAATGCTCTGGTACGCCCATTGTCTTTCTTGGTGGTCCTCTTTGGCTGAACAATAGCCTGAGGTTCATTGTGAACGCCCTTCCCAGGGATCTCTGCTTCAGAGAAGGCAAAGTAGAATTAGTAGATGAGAAAGCTGTTAAGCGAACTGAGGGAAATGAGAATAATACGGTTCATGTCGATAGTTTCCATCGTAGTCTTGTATCTGCAGAAAGCGAACAGGTATTTTGGATCGAAGTCCAAACCCGATTTCCTTTCTCCCCGAAAGCCAGGAGAATATGCAAAGTACCAGCAAACGCCGGACTGCTCGTCTTCCGACCCGTCCATTCCTGCATGGTCACTGTGCTTTCTCAGTGACGTACATTGTATATCGCTTGGCACGAACGCTCCTGTTCAGTAATTTTGTCTGCGAATCACCTCAACGATTTACAGCACTGCCTGCATCTATTGTCCGACTAACTGACATTTATGATAGACCCTCCATCTAGTCCGTCTTGGCCTTGTCCACGCCCACAGACCGATCCGGCAACACCCCCGCCACCTGATCCATCTTGCGAAACTGCCACGGAAACCTCGACGGGTACAAAAATGGCCTCAAATCAAACCGATTATCATCGGGACTATACGACTCCTACACCCGTATCAGCCCGTGCTCCGGTCGACACGCACGCACGCACCGCATGATACGATGGCGTCAACGTCGTCATCTTGTGTCGATTCCGCGCATGTTCGAAAAAGAACCGCTGGACCTTTTCTGCAATCTACACGAGGGTCAGCCGAGCGCCACCGGGTCCTCACGGGTGTACCTGAACCGGGGACAAGACCGCCCCCCACGTGTGCACCAATTGGGTAAACATGCTGTATGGCCCACACTTGTCCACCTTGCGCAACCGTCCAAACACGGCCAGTTCGTCATACGTCATACCCATGTCGGCCTATGGGGAGGTCAGACGTGCACGAGAGGTCATGCGGGACGTGCCTCGTCAGATTGCATGTACGTCTCCGAGATGGGCTCCAACTCAGCCGTTGGGATCGCGTCCAGAAAGCTGACGGCGTCAGCTGGCGTTCTACCCACGAGACTCGGAGCGTACTTCGACAGAATCGGCAAGTCAAACGCCCCATGAGCATAGGCAATGAATTTCTTCAAGTCTGTCTTACTGATACCTCCGATCGGGTTGATATCGGCTGTCCCGAGGTCAGGCACGTCACGTGAGCGGACGAAAGGCCGTACCAGACGAACAGTCGTATTTGGTGAGATAGCCTCGCAGGCTAGCGCGCTCTGGTCAATTTCAAGTTGACAACGTACTCATGCTCACCTCTCGTCGACGTTGGCGCTCCCAAGTACGAGGAGTCCACCTTGTCTGCCTCTCACCCAGGGCAAGAGCTGAGCAAACAGGTACGCCAGCACCATACGCAGCCGGGCCTGACAACGCGCTCATAAACACGCCCAATGCCGCGATGCAGGCCTACCTGAATATTCTGTAATGCCAAATTCTCCGCCGCGCTTCCCCCATGCATCCTATACCGCGGCCGCGCGCCCGTCACAAACGCAAACAAATCACACACCGAGCCAACGATCGCGTCCATGTTAAGATCGATATGATAGCTGGCGACGGCGTCAGCGCCCTCAATGCCCCACGGGACAAGCCCACCTTCCAATCGCTCCTGCGAGTGCCTTGGCACGCTGCCTCGTCTCGGCGGTCGAGTTTTCCGTACCCATGTAACAGGTATGGAAGATGCGACCGCAGAACTCTTTGGGATCTGACGGAATATAGCTCGAGTCCTCGGGCTCGCCCACGATGCGCCGGGCGTCGCCGATGACCTGCTTGTCTAAGCGAGGTCAACAACGCGGCCAAGAGGACCACGAACGAACTCACTGGCGCGCGTGGCAGCTTCGGCGACCAGGCGACACATGGAATACACAATCACCGCCGTCGCACAGCTATCGATACCCCCGCTCAGAGGTACAAAGTACCCCTGCGTTCGCGATCGTCGCAGATAATCCCACAGCCAACACGCAGGCCCGAGTCTGTCGGACGTTTAGCCCGTGATCGAGCTCGGAACAAGGGGCGACGGACGCAATCTCCTCTTCTGGGGTGTGAAAGTGGGCTTGGTGGAGCGTCTCCGCAAGACCCAGACTTTGCTCGCCGTCCGGGCCCCCAAACTTGCCGATCGAGAGCGCGAATTGGATCTCGATCCGATGGTACTTGTGGGACGTGGCTGCTTGGAGACCCCTGCTGCGTGACGTGCGATGCGCGCGCACATTTTCAATGTCGATGGTGGCCGTGATGACCTCGACGTCGTTGAGTGAGAACTGGGAACCCTGGGCCACGATGTGACCGTTCATCGCGATCATGGCACATCCGTCGTAATAAAGTCGGTCTCCATCACATCCTTGTTGATTGGCGTATAGGTATACACCACCGAGCTAGTGGACAGATGAGCAGTCTGTTGACAAAGGGTTTTGCACCTACCTTTAACGTAGCTTCCTTGATGAGTTCGACGCGCGTATAGAGCTTTCGGAGCTCGTGATGACTGCCACTCGAATTAGTAAAGATCTCGACTCCATCGAGTCCCATCGGGATGTGTGGACTGGACCTAGTGAGTCACGCAATGACGTCTACAAAAGCAACCGACCTTGCGGGGGTGAACAGCTCCTCGCAAAGTTCCACGCCAATGCACGTATCGACGGTACTGACCACGCAGTCCCCAAACGGTACCTTGGTCTACAACCCGTCGACATCGCTCGTTCGTCACGACCAACAACGCACGCACTTGTTTGGTGACCGCCTGGATAATTCTCGGTAAAAAATGAACCTCCCACTCGCGGTGCTTCATCCACGGCGTAAAGTACCTCATTTCGCGATAATTCCCATCATTGGCGAGCCACATCTTGGGCCTGATCAACAAGATCTGCTTGTCGTGCACGATCACCCTGCAATTGTAAATGACGTTTTTGTGTACCACAGGCCTGGATTTCGGGGGTCAGCGAATGACGTTATCGAGTATGGTCACACGGACATGCCAATGTCGCACACGATGCCCATGGTGTCGTCGCTGGACAGAATCTTGGCGAGGACTTCCCAGGAGTGGAGAACGGTGTCGCCTATCGATTTGTGTAGAGCAACGTCGAGCGAAGAGATTGAACGGACCTTCGAGAAAGTGATCATAGCAGCCATACCCTCTGTGTCGTCTGAGCAAGGGGCACGCCAGATACGGGAGGGGACCCACGGGATCTCGAGTTCCGGACCGACTCGGAGGGTCGCGCCGCGTTGTTTGGCGACAACGATACTTTCGACGATGCGTTCGTAGTTGCCCTGCGACATGAGCCAGTAATAGTGGGCAATTAGACACCGCCTTACTTGGAAATCGAGAGCCCATTGATTCAGGGAGCTGTGGTTGGATCAGCGGTGGGCTAGGTCGAGTCAATCGCGCAGCATCACCAACTGGCGACGAGTCAGTGACCGCTCCTTGAGCGGCGTGCCACGTACGTTGCCAGCGTGATCAAATGCCCCATGTCGAGGTTCGGGAGAAACGGCGTGTGACATTACCACGGGGTACTACATACAAGTAATCGCCGCCACCATGCACCGGTCCCACCAAGAAAACCGTCTGCATGTGACATAAACATTATACGGTGACAACTCGAGAAACGCTTTTCCAACTACAAGGGCGACAGTCCTGGCGTACATGCCTTGTCGCACACAGTGATCGGCGTCTTGATAGCCTTCAGCTGTAGCTCGAATGCACTAATGATGGCATCGAGAGACTTGTTGAATAAACCAGTGGCTTCCGCTCTGAAGAATATAAACGAGATGGCCAGTACGGGAGAAGGTCTAGCCCCGTTAACCTCAGCTTTCCGAAGGAAAATTTGTACTTCGACATACAAGCAGGGTCTTGATCGTTCTTGATAACGAGTACGTTTTGTGGTTTGATCGAACTCGCGTATATACTCGGCCATCTGTGTAGTCCCAACCTTGGGGCGTTTCAGGGTTCACCGCCGACAAAGCAGGAGGAACAAACCACCAACTTCCCAACAGGTCCCTAACCCGTCGTGTGACAAACTGCAGTCGGCCTCAAACGATGGAGGTAAGTAAAGCGGCTGGACTATTGATGACAGCATACATTCAGCTGGGGCTATTTCTTCGCACAAGATCGGGTTAAACGCCGTTGAAACCATGCTCAAGCCAACAGCCTCACCGACAACATCGATGATGACAACACCTTGAGGAGCAGTTTGACCTCAAGTCAACGTTGATAATGTTTGCAATGCAAAAGTGAAGGCATGCTTCGAGTTGGAGGTCTGGAGCGAGCACGAAGGGCTTCCCTCCTGCGGAGCAGGCCCCTGGTCTGGGGTGAGGCCCAGGTGTGAGGGCGGTCGCAGCAATATGCACAGATCAGAAGTCCTCTCCCCAGGACAGAGGCGAAAGAGCTGTGAGGGCCTGTGGTCTGGTGAGTGATCATACCGCAGGAAGGGAGCGGCTGGTGGGGAAAAGAAAAAAGGGCAAGAGACCCATACCGAGAGCGGCGGCGCGCCCATCGCTGTCGAGAACACCTAATACTCCCAATTTGTAAGCCTAACTAGGCATGGTGACGTGTGTTGTCGTTTACTCGGAGGCGACGAGGCAAAAGGAGAAGTGGGGATGGCGGCGGCGGAATGTGCGATGGCGGCGCGTGACACAGCCCGTCGGCCAGCGGCGTGATCGCGTAGAACAACACCTACGACGCAGCGTCAGGTGTCGATGACACAGTAGGTGAGCCGAAAGATAACGAAAAGGTGGGTAAATCACCCGAGCCGAGTCCAAGAGAGGCAGTGTCGGAGATCAGCGGGCACGTCGACTGCAAAACGGTGGTTTTTGGGTCACATGTGGTCCCTTCGGCGATGACAGCGCGAACGTGGCAGTGGAACGAGTGGTGAGCGATAAGGAATGATGGATGGTTGGAGCACCTGCTCCGAGTCCGAGAAACGATCTGCGACACCGCCCGTCGGTCGACAGCACGATCACTTGTGTATGACCCTCATAGCCTGGTCTACTGTGTTGAAAAGTCGGGTGCAGGAGCTTGCAACTGGCTGGTCGGGCCGGTCAGGCGTGATGAGACGGCACAGGTTATTCGCGATAGAAGATGAAGCTAAGTATTAGGTAAGCAGGCACAGCTAACAATTCTGTGCACTTACACTGGATTGAGCTGACTTCGATGAGGTCGTCTGGCGATTGTAGGTACTTGCTGGCCGCTTACGTGGCAGGGACCTGGGACGCAAGCGAGATGAGACCACGGGACCGTCGTTTATTTACGTCGACGCCGTGCAGCTGGAACAGCAATTGCTATCTTCCCTTCCCGCATGGAAGCAAGCCGACGTTCACCCTTTCCAGGTGAGGAGAAAGTATGCTTCAAATTTTAAATATCTGCGGACGGGCAAGAAAACAAGAAGCGATCGCATCGCAATACTCGGTGCAAGCACTCAATGGGGGCAAGTCCTCCGGCCCCTCTGACCTGGTCGCGGTTTGGTATGGAAGTCCGGACGATCATGCTCTTTCGGTACAATGACTTTTACACTCCAGCAGGTCGTCTGTCTGGGATCCCCCGGCACCACTTTGGCCGAAGCGTGCATGACAAACGGAAAACCAATCCAGTGAATCTAATCCAATCAAGACAAGCCTGTAGTTGCTACCTCTAGACAGGCCTGCTCCCTTATCGTGGAATGAGGTCGACCACTCGTTAATTGTTGATCCTCACTATGCAATCTTTATGTAAGTCTATCGCTTCTGTTACCTTCTATCGAGCCCAAATGCTCGCCTATCCGCCTGTCACCTTCACAGCCTCGATTCAAGTGTCAGCACGACTCGCCTAATCATCTGTCGGATCTAGTGTACTAGTTGGTGTGTGCTCCATAGATGTCGCCCTGCTTTTATCCCACAACTAAATCATCTCGACGCTGGTTTTCCCACTTGCCCGTTCAAATGCGGACAAAACGACAATACGGACCACGACTATACATAGGCCTTAGAGGCAAGGTCAATACTCATGTTATAGTTGGTGGCCCCACTGGGGCGTGCATTCACTGGCTTCCACGGGGCCGATGGCACCTTACATGCACGTCGAGTCAATTTGGCGTGTACAGGCGAGTGAATGGCAAGTAGATCATGCACCTGGGCTTCGGCCAAAGTGGTGCCAGGGGAAATTAATTGAAATTATGCTATCTACTAGTTCCCGTAGACAACCTTCCGAAGGGCGGAGTAGTTGTGGGGCTGAAACACCACGGATATCCGGACTCAGGACACGTAGCAGGCACCTACTAGTACACGATAAGAGTCACGACTCACGGGACTTTTCGACACCCCCGGGCCCAATAACACACCCGACCGGCAGTTTTACTTTGTGATCGTCAACCTCCTACCAGCCGTCCACAAGGACGGACGTGCAAGTCTGTAGTAAGCTGTCATTCAACACATCTGTATATGATCACACTTGCACCGCTGTGTCTAGAATCTGTCAATGAAGATAACTTTGGTTGAGGGGGACACCTCACCGATGCCACGGTCATGAGCAGGGATCACTATTGTGGGGGCACTTGCTTATATTCCTGCTCTGTGGCACTGCACGATCTTGCTGATGGACACTGATGGACACTGACAGACATTGAAACACGACACGACACAGGTCATCATGACCCGACAGATTATTCAGTGCGTTTGAATGCCTCATGCGCCAGGGATGTATACATGATGTTTCATATGGCGATTCCAAGCCAACTGCAGACACTATAAAGGGTTGTTGTGCTGCCTGTTCGATGTATTGTTCTTTTCGCCCAGATCTAGAGCTCGAGACTACAATGCGTCTCAACCTTACCTTCATCTCCAGCTTATTCCTTGCTTCTGCAGCTCTAGCAGATCCCTATAAGGGTCACCTCAGCTCCAAATCCAATGTGCATCCTAGAGCCATTGATCCCAGCGATGGTTATCCGGAGTACTATGCCAGTACTTCAATGCAAGTAAATGTCCGTCATCACTCTTGTGAATTATGTTCTAGTACTCATTTGTCCCAGAAGGTTTTCAACTTGGACTTTATCACTGCCGACATCATTATCCCTGAAGTCAAAGGCAACGGCGGTATTATCGAGCTTGTCGTTGCTCTGGGCAACAATGATCTAGCCATGCAATATTTCTGCGGTGACACTTTCTTTCTCGCGGTCGTGGGCACTTTTGATCATACACATTACATTTGGGAAGGTATATCATGTTAAATCATGCCCTCGTGACGCTTCTCATTCTCCTTGTATAGCTGTGGCAGACTTTTCCAACGATTTTGCGCTCTTCCCTGATTTCCCGATTTCGTCCGGTGATACTATCAGGCTTTCTCTTCAAGTGCAACTAGTGCCTATATCTCCTGGTCCAGGTGAAACGGCGGAATATGGCAAAGCCACAGTCGAAAATATCAACACAAAGGTCACACAGAGCAAGTCCTTGAAAAACTATTCGTGTTGCTTCTGTCCCGATTCGGTGGTGTTGACTGTCGGAATAGCTCAGGGCAGTAGCCCGAGTGTCGGAGACGTGGTTATGAGCAATGTCAAGGCTAGCAGTATTGATGGAAAATCATATTTCGTCAACAATACTCAGGTGAACACCAAGCAGAGCGGTGGATGGCTGTCTATTCCAGACAACGCTTCGAATAATATTTATTTCCAGTTGTAGATGGTGGTGTTCCGTTCGTCGGTGGCGCTTGACAACAAATATTGAACCTGTTTATGCATTGTGCCTTCTTTCATGTCACATAAATATGCGATCACTCTTCGGCGCCCGGGCCTGCACGTTCCTCGACCGTGACCGCGATTCACAAACACTACCCCGTGTTAAAGCCACCCCCTCGACGCACAATACCGCCATCGCCTCGTCACCGGGTCTCAGCGCCCGCCCCACAACGTCGAAACAACCGATGCTACCCACCCAGGTATTAAGACCGAGCGGTTGCAGTCGTTCCGATGCCATTTAATAGTGGAGAGCGAAGGCACACGGAGTGTGTCCGGTGAGATATCCGTGGAACTGTATCAAATAAAACAGACAGATCAGCGAGGTGCATTGAACACTCGGACAGAAAACTAGTGAGACGGCAAACGCGATCGACGTGCTGGCAGTGACACAGCATAGGCTTAGTGTTGTCCGGACTTCCATAGTTTGGAGTCTACCACTGCCAGTAACCCCAACAAAGCCAACTATGCTCCCGGAACACCCACAATCCACCACCAGGGGCCGTCACGCTAGAAGTGAGATCACGGTCTTGATGTCCAAGACCACGGCGGCGACAAACGACAGAAGCTTGCAGACGGCCTGTTCGGGCCTCGTCCCCAGAAGAGGGCCGCACCCCGAGTGGACCCGCTCCTACATTACCGAAATCGAATCTTCAGGCCCCGAATATCTCCCACAACACGATTGAGACATGCAGAAGGCTACGCTTCGCCGGGATTGGCTTGCACCGGGATGCGACGACATCGTATGGTGCCAGTTCGATGCCATCGAACATGGCACGGGCTGTGAGCGCAAACAAGGGGAGTCGGATCAAGCGGGAAAGCTTCCGACCGCGGCCGAGCATTGCGTATTGGCACGGGGTGCCACCAACCGCGGAATAAGGGTTCTTTTTCTTTCGATAGTTCGTTCTTCGTTCATCGCATTTTTGAACACTCGGGAACTCGTTTGCACATACGTATTCGACAGCTCGGATTCACATCGGTCATTTTTTATCCACGTCTCACAATGATCCGCGCTAGGCTTATTTAAAGGGCATGTAATCCCGGGTACTATAAGAGGAAGCCAACCTGGCAAAAACCTTTTAACTCCACGCCTCCACGAGAGATGGCCGCATACACGCGAGACGAAAAGTGGCGCTCGCGACGGGGAAAGCCCACTGACTATCGCAACCGCCAGCCTACAGGTACCAGTTCAAGTTCGAACGCAGCGTTTCTCTTCAAGGACCTCGAGAAACAGCTCGCGACGCTGTCGGTCGACTCTGAGGGTTACGCCTCGGAGCTCGTCCGACTGCGCCACGTCAAAGCCGTAGCCTCTTACTCGTGGATCGACGCTCCGGTCCCCACCATCGCCGTCCCAGGTGAGCCTCCGCGCGGAGCGCCACACCCCCTAACGCTCCCTCCTAGGCTCGCCGTGGATCTGGGCAGACGAGCGCCCGCCAGTAAAACAGGTCCCCCTCGACGCGGGCGTCCAGTACATCCATCACGACGCATCAAAGATGGGCGACCTCTCCCCGCTGTTGCCCGCCTTTGCTGCGATTGATGCGATGCACGACGACTTTGCGTACGCGGAGCTCGACCTCGCTACGGACCGCAACGCGCTACGCAAGTTGCTGCGCCATATTGACGGCGTGCGCACCAAGGGCAAGGACGACTTTCGCATCGACGTGGATCTCGTGGGCAAGACGTGCTTGTTCACTCGGCGCGAGGCGGAGACGATGCTCGTCGGCCAGCACACGGGGTATGGGCACGAGTACCTCAAGGCTGCCACCCGCGTCCCGGTGGGGTGTGCCAAGATGCTGGATCATCACCGAATTATTACCTACGTGAGTCGTGCGCACCTCGACCCTCCTGTCGTTGAATGTGTCATCCAGAAATTCGGAAGCCTGAAGATCCTGCTCGGCTTCACGGCGGACGCCTGCATCGAGCCGAAGAATGCCGAGGATGATATCCTCGCCTCCTTCTCGTCGCTGAGTCTTGGGAGCAAGGCGGACGGGACGCCAAAGCCAAACAAGTTGGCAGCATCCGCTGGTCTCAACATCAAGCACACCCCATCCGGTTCGTTCATCCCGCAATCTGACGTGATCGAAGTCAAAACGCGGTCTGTGTACAGAGAGCCGAATTGGGGGGAGATTTATCCACAGGTGTATCTGTCACAGACCCCGTGGCTCTACATGGCAAAGCACAGCAGCGGTGCTTTTCAGCCCGTCGAAAAAATCGCGCTCACCAGCGAGGAGATGAAGCCGTATGCACAAATGATGGAGGGCTCGCTCGGAAAGTTGAAGAACTTGCTCAAAGAGATCTTAAAAGCAGTGCGCGAGCAGGGCGAAGGCGTGCCGCTGAGCCTGGTGCGTCAGGGGGGCACGCTTTCGCTTTGGAGACGCAAGGCGGGCACCGGGAAGCCACCTGGAGAAGAAATCCGGTCCAAGTTCAAGAACAAGGCTCCAGCGTAGCCACAGGTTTAGTACGTTTTGAAGCGCGCGTTGCGCAAAGCTGTGATTCGAATTTTTGTCGAGCAAATGCCGTGTAACAATACTAGTCTGTATGAAAATTGTCGCCTGTGCCTGGAGCTTCAAGTTGGTGTAGCACCTCTACGTCGCATGGACCAAGTCTTCCGACCAGTAGTATAATCGAGAAAATGGTATGACTTTTACAACATGACCAAGTGAGTCGCGACAGGAACCAATGAATCTCTACCTGAAACGCTGACCCGGTAAACGATTTGTGCGCCAACGTGTACATAAAGAACTCGTTGGTCCAACGGTACATCGACCGACATCATGGTCTTGTGCAGCAAGTATGATCCAGACCAGACTCGTCGACCACGTGCTTGTAAAACGTCGACGAGATCTTGCTCGTCTTCCCGTCGTCCACCACCTGCATCATTCCAATCCCCGACGCGAGATGGATCACCTCATCTGTCTTCATGCCCGACGGTCGTATGGCGCGCCGAGAGGTACGCGAACTCGACGTCGTCCAAGTCGCACTGGAGGATCTGCTCGATCGCAGAGTCCCCGTCATGGAGAGCGAACGCGGACTCGAACGGTTCGCGAGATCGTGTGCGCATTGAGTCTGGAGGAGCTCTTCGGCGACGCACGAGATGCAGGACGCGTCGCCCTCGATTTGGGTTCAGGAGGTGGAGCTGCCGACGAGGTGACGGATGCTGGCTAGCTCCGCGCTGACAGAGGCGCGCTCTGACCTTTGGCGATTGCCTGGCCGATGGCAACGAAGCATTTCACGTTTGTCGTGGATGTCGACGCGTCGGATCGTCTAGCGTGGATGAGAGCGCTCGGGGTGGGAGTGTAGGACGGGACGCAGAGATCAGCGAGATTTTGTTGACCTTTGCTGGATGGACTGGCGGCATGCAAGGGCAAGCCCGAGAGCTCGGCGGTGGGGCCCAGATACAAGACTGTGACGGATATGTTGTCTGGAGGATACGGACGATGTGTGAGACAACCTCGTCCCAAAGATTCTGCCAGGATCATGTTGCCTGGAGTTGCCTTTCTAGTTAACGCATGAACCTTGGAGGACAGAAGTGCATCCACGGCGAGTGATGATGCATGGTTCATAAAGATGATGAGATGTTGTGGTAAGGAGGGAAGAATGCACAGATGTTGAAGGAGCAATCGGAGCGAGGTATCATGTGCCCGAAGTATCGATGGATGCTTGAAATTTTCAGCCGCACGGACCCATGCTCGCTCGGGAGGCAGACAAATCAGAGGAAGATACTGCGTTAGAAACCATTTGGGTATAAAGTGCAAATGCTTCCTCAAGATCGCTATTGTTACGGTTAAAACAAAGCGCAATGGTAAATGTGGAAGGTAATTCACCGAGGATGGTGGATGATCGTGAGATATCTCCCAAGGCTCCAAGCCGCGTGTAGCGAGTGCGGAGATCCTCTGCAAGGTTATGTAGATACTCATGTGTGGGCAAGAACAAAGAATGCACAAAACTAGCGCTGTGTACCGTTTGTCACTGATAGGCACTTGAAAAGTATTTGTATGTCTAGCCTCAACAAAAAAAAAAATTGGCTCGACGTACCTTGCACTTTAGAAAGGGCTTCCCAATACGCATCTGTTCGCGTCAGCTCCGTAATTTTCGATTGCCGTGCTTCAAGGGTTACCAAAGTTCTGCGGCTGTATAGCAAAACGGAAAACTGTAACGGATCCGGTATTCTCGTTCACTTGGAACATTTACGAAGGTAATCGTGCAATGGCTCATCTGGTGGTACTGGAATGAGCCGGATGGGGAAGCACAAAAGACTGAAACGCACATATTCTTGTCTCGCTCTGAATGTTGACAGGGAAAGTGCAGATCGGTTTTGCTTGTGTATATCGACCAATCGCGACTTCAGTCCTAGAGCTTTGGATAAATGCACGGATGTTCATGTGGTTTGGCTCTCACCTTGTCGTTGAGACTGTACAGAAATTTTGATGGTAGTTGTTGCGCCGATGGGCAGGTTCCATGCCTACTCGATCGCCTCGCCGGGCTGGACGAATTGTTCTGACACCGGGCAGAGGAGTTCCAGGGATATAATGAGCAGACAAAACCACTCACCCAACGATATTTCTAATACGTCTCCGGACTCCCAACGGCCCTGGAACATCTATTGTTTATTTTGTTGCGATGTAGAGGCGTCGAGGCAATGCCAGTGGCAGTGGCGGTGTCGGAGGTTATAGTACCGCATAAATTGAAACGCAAAAGCAATGCCAGTCAACTTGAACGACGTGTTTCCATCAGCCACGTATCTACTCTCCTTGATCTACACCACCTTCAGAAAAGCAACGATGCTCTCCGTCGCCCCCGCCCCCCTCGACCTCATGTTCCCCCAAGAACTCATCTCGGACGAGGTCTCCAAACTGTTGCCTTCAGAGCTGACCGTGCGTGCACCCCAACGAGTCCCTTTATACGTCTGACTCGCGCCCCAGCTCCGCCCGCTCGCGTCTACAGACTACAAGCGCGGTCACCTCGACGTCCTTGCTGTCCTCACCGTCGCCACTGACCTTGGCGAGGCCGCCTGGGTCAACCAGTTTCACGCCATGCGCGCCGCCCCCAAGACTTACTACTCCATCGTGATCGTCGACAACGCTACAGACCGCATCGTCGGTGTCGGCACCGTCTTCATCGAGCGCAAGTTCCTCCGCGGCCTCGGCACCGTCGGTCACATTGAGGACATTGCTGTCGACAAAAGCCAGCAGGGCAAGAAGCTCGGACTGCGCATCATCCAGGCACTCACGCACATCAGCGAGAACAGCGGGTGCTACAAGACTATTCTGAACTGCAGCGATGCCAACATTCGTGAGTTGCCCCAGTGCGGCGGGAGAGTGGAGCTCACCTTGTTTGTTTCACACAGCCTTCTACGAAAAATGTGGTTTCTCCAAAAAGGAAAACGAGATGGTGAGCGCGACGCGTTGTCCCTGTTGGTCCTGGCGAACCTGACGCGCACAACTTTTCAGGCCAAGTATGCGCCTGAGCGCGCTCACACGCACAAACTCTAAACACTCATTCGTTCCTTCACGTGGACACGGACTTTTCCTTGCATCTACCTATTTTATTCCCCTGCTGGTTCACGGTACATAATCGATCTTGGACGCTTGCATAGACCATGTATTATATCAGCCCTCTAGATATCCCAAAAGGCTTTTGACTTTCGGTCGAGGCGTGGCCAAGGGTTGCATTCGCACCATAGCATACAACATGTGTGCCATCGAAATCATATGGTGGGACGAACGTGCGATACACAAGGGGGCCGATCATGTCCAGATGGAGACCGCTCATCGGCCTCCCTTGCCACCCTTCATCTGTTGTTTCGAAACCTTGGGCGCTGTGCTAACAGGTGCACGGGTGGCAGGCTGAATCAAGGGCAGATCAGCAACGTCCAGGCCCAGCCAACGCTCAACGCACCTTGGCCTTCTTCGACTCCTTTTCCTTCTTCTCCGTCTTGGCCTTTTGGATGGCAGCCAACCTGGCCTGCGTGCGCACGGCAGCCGTCTGGTTCCGCTTGGCAGCAATGGCAGCAAGGTCCGCGCCAACGATACCCCGCTGGTGTTTCACAGTGCGGCGCGAGCGCTTCTTGGCCACCTCCTCGGTGATGCCCTTCTTATGCATGCGCCGGTAAACTTGGGTCCATGCGATCTTGCGAGGGTTCTTGCGTTGGTGGAACAGGGACTCGTTTTTAGAGCTGGTGAAGCGGAAGATCTGGGAGACGTCGGTTCGGGTGGGTCCGACATAGGAACGTCGTGCGCACCTTGGAGTCTCCGCGAACAAACAGTTTGCCCTTGGACGGGTAGATGCGGTAGCCCGAGAAAGAGTCGATTTCGAGCTTCTGTATACCGGGAGGCGGATTGGCAAGGCGTCGAGGCAGAGCCGAACATACGTACCATCTATACGATCGCAATGGCGGCGAGGTAAAGAGTAGCGTCAGCGATACAACCCAAGAACCAGGCCGAGATCAAAGAGTAGGTGCACCGGCATCCAGCGTCCCGTCGACTCATCCAGCCGTTCCACGACGGGATTTCGACGCCAAGGCTCCGGGAGAACGAGAGTGGCGTCCTGGAGACGTTTCGTGCGGTATACAGGCGTGAACGCGAGCCTACCTTGGTGGTCTTGCCGGGATTTCGTCGATCCTGGCCGTTGGTCGAGGGTGCCCTCCGCTGTGGCGGGAATTCAATCGCGGAGTTTGCCGATCGCAAATAAGGAAATGCCGACGCTCCCGCTCAACCTTCTAGCGGCAAATGTGAGGAATAACTTCCTCCAGTTCCTGTCTCTTGGACCGCGGACGAGGACATCCCTCGCCGGCCTGGAGGAACCAGGCATCCAACCAAGCAACTCCTTCCACCACGACCCACCAATGTATCTCGCAGCCTTTCTAGTCTCCCGGACTCTATTGTCTCCCGGACGATAATTATCACATCGACTGTTCCATCAGAATCCCACTTTCCGGCATGGGTATGTTCAGGGTCCAGTACTCACTCCTCTTGATGGGAACCCCGTTGATATATTTGATCCATGGCGCCCAGGAACTGTACTTGAGATGTTTTGGACGGGTCTCGTCACATGTACATATTTCCTGTCAGCCACACTGCGCGAAGCGCAATCTGGGGTACTACATCCTTGGGGAAGTCCCCTGGATCCGCCTGTCCTTTGTATCGCCGACTCTGTTCCCAGCGCCCCTCAGACTCCCGCCTTAGCAACTTGGAGCGCCATCACAAACAATTCTTCGTCACCCATTCATCATCATGGACTATGGAAAGCTACCGTAATAGTGCCGCGGAAATGAGTCTTTGCGGGTGTGCACGACGAGTATGTGAGATGAATCGGTAATCTATGTGGTGAGGGTATGATGTATGTAAGCGTAATACCACCTTGTATGTTGTGGGTATCCGTGTGCCTGCTGGACCATTCAAACCGACGAAACTACCACCCTGGTCCGTCCCTGTGGGAAATACGACTTGGACAAGGCCTCCATCTGAGCCGCCCCACTGCTCTCGGTTTGTCCCGACGGCGCGGCGCTCGGATCGAACTTGATCGTTGACAGCCCTTGCGGGCCAGATGTGCCGTGGTTCCACGCCTTGCCGCCGACCACCCGCAAGATCAACATCTGCGGTGACATGGACTGCGACCGGGCTCAGTATAGCTACACTGCAAGACACGGGCTACTCACCATCATGAGCAGATACAACGGTAGAAACACCACCGACGTGCCGCTCCCCACTCCCAACGACACCAAAAACGCGATCCCCGCGAGCGTGTAGGGCAACACCGACTCGACGACGAGCGCGGCAACGCCAAAGTAGAGCGTCGCAAACTCGTGGCCAAGGTGCTCCCGGACTTGCTTGCCGTGCCGTATGATCCGGTAGCAAATCAGGCACGTCAGGAGCGTGTTGAGGAATACCGAGACGGCATAGTAGGCGAGCGCCAGTTGGGCTGAAACACCAGCGAAAAAGTTACCTCCGGGTACGCTGCTTGTCCAGTCCACAAAGATTCCCAGGACTAGACGGGGGCGAAATGAGGGGACCGCAAACGACGTAGGAATGATGCTCACCGAGGGTAGACACCCACAGAAGGATGGGAATGATGATGACGCGATTGCTGCTCCAGATGATCCGACAACGGTATATCTAAAATCGGCCGAGTAAGCTCCTGTTCAGACGCACCCGTCCGTGCCCTACCATGAGACCGTCCGTCATGAGTTGCAGGAGAATAGCCGCTGTTGTCCCCCAATCCATGTACCAGATCGAAATGTTGACCGCAACGTATGCATCTGGTCCGCCTGGGTATCGATCGTCCAGTAGCCACATGTGTTCTCCAAAGAACGCCGACGTGATCACCCAGACAGAAATGCAGAAGACCATCACGCTGCTGAAGATGCCATAGAAGAGTCTAAACTTCCTCCGCACCGTTCGGTTCCGCAGTAAGACCTGTACAGTCTTCAAGTAGAGGAGTAATTCCATGCCTAGCGGGACGGACGTAAATCCACGCCATGTCATGACGCCCGCGAACTCACCATATAGGACATTTCCGAGTGTGATCCCGACGTAGATCGAGTTTTGCAGAAAGCTCCGACCAGCGTCGGGGGTAGATGACGTGGACATAGTCCGGAGAAAAAAGCGAGCGTCCCGTGAACGATGCCGTCCCACCGATTATAAATCCCACAAAGTCACCCGGACTGTCGGTTTGCAGAGCCAATGACGGATGTCGCCCCCATGGCAAGGCGACAAACCGCCATCAAGTGGCGATGAAACTTTGCGCACGGTCCCCATGGAACTTTGGTGGCCTGATAGCAAAATTGGGGCTTGGCCAACAGGCTAATGACGTACGGGCATGCTTCCAGAGTCGAGACCCTGGGAATGCCGTGCGCCTCGTGTTGGTCACCGGGCATTTGCAGGGCTAAATTCGCCATGACAGTGGCCCACTCCAGAGTGCTTGTGACCATTCCAGGACGGAGCCATTCCAGGCCGGGGGTAATCAATCGTTGCGTGTACATTGAATGGTGGCAGTCTGGGAAGCCAATTGCGATCAGTGGCAAGGAAGACGTCGGAATAAATGAAAGAAGACGAGAATAACCCGCCCAAAGACTTGCCGCTGGCAGTGCCACATCTTGACTTTACGGTTTTTGGCTCAGCTCCTTCGAGACGGTGGGGCAAACGATGAGTTGGGTTTCAAAGACGCATGCAATACCGATAGTCTTCCGAGGCTCTCACAATCCCTTGCATTGCACTAGTGGCCACTGGTTCTGGGCACGCGAACGGGCCTAACCAATCCTGAACGTCAATGACAGACACTGCCAGGGATTGTCGTGACGATACTTTGATTGATGACTCGAAAGCCCTGTCCAAATCGCTTATGTGCACGGAGCGGTGTCATCGCTCCTTGTCTGTGCATGAGGTATGTGCATATCTGCTATGTAGGAACGTAATGTTACACCACCACCATCGGGTGCAACCGCGTCTCCAATGCTAGTGCAGAGCAGCAGTCATAGCATGTCAACTCCCCCATAGATAGATATCCGGCGTAAAATATCGGGAAAATTGTGGGTATCATCAATGCTTCATCCGGTCCTCTTCATTAGGTTACTTATACTTCGGAGACCACCGCCTTCTTGGGTTCGTCCACAGAATATGACTTCGACAAAGACTGGAGATGGATACCTGCCGCGGTGCTGGTCGTTTGTTGACCCACCAAATCACTAGGAGTGAATCTGATAGCCGAGACGGGTGGCTCGGACGGAAGATTGTGCCACGCTTTCCCTCCCACTACTCGCAAGATCAAAAGCTGCGGTGATAAGCACTATGCCCCGTCGTACTCAGCACAGCTAGCACTCGGCGAGAAACTACGTACCATTAGCAAGGCATAGAGAGGGAGGAGCGCCAACGACACCAAGCTATTCACGCCTAACGACACCAGAAAGGCGATGCCAGCAAGCGTGTATGGAAGTACGGATTCGACGAAAAGCACGATGACGCCAAAATACACGAGAGCGTATTGGTGTCCGATATTTTGCTGGACAGTCCTCCCGTGCCGCATTATGCGGTAGCATATCAAGCATGTTAAAAGTGTGTTAAGAAAGACCGATACGGAGTAGTAGGCGAGGGCCAGTTGGGAAGAGACGCCAGCGAAAAAGTTGCCTCCTGGCGAACTACTGGTCCAGTCGACGAAGATTCCCAACACTAGATAGACATAAATGAAGCGACCACGAGGCAAATAGAAGAGATACCCACCGAGACTAGACACCCATAAAAAGATAGGTAGGATGATGACGTGATCGTTATTCCATACAACCCGACAGCGGTAGATCTGGAGCGGATCAAGTCAACACTCATTCTGACGTCTTCGCGTACGCCCTACCATGAGGCCGTCGGTCATGAGTTGTAAAATGATGAACGAGGTTGTGCCCCAATCCAGGTACCAATCCGAAATGTTGGCGTCGAAATATGCGTCGGCACCCCCTGGATATCGGTCGTCCAGCAGCCACATTTTTTCGCCAAAGAACGCCGACGTGGCCACCCAGATGGTAACCAAGAAGACCATTACGCTGCTGAAGATGGCGTAGAACAATGTAAACCTCCTAGGCAGAGTCCGGTTGCGCAACAAGATATGCATCGTCTTGAAATAGAGCAGTAACACCATGCCTGAACGAGTGAATTAGTCGATCCTCATCACTTCGTGGCTCAACCACTCACCATACAGGATGTTCTCCAGGGTAATCCCGACGTACATCGCGTTTTGGAGCAGGCCCCGACCAGCGTCGGGGAATCCTGGGGTCGACGATGTAGACATGGTCCGAAGAGAGAGTGACTACGTTGCCGAGATCATGCGCCTTACCAATTATATATCCCCACAAACCTCCATCGGTTCTCGGTACAGAGCCAATTGCGGATACCACACACACATGACCGCCGAGCGACGGCAGGCTATTGAAAAGGGACAAGATCAATCAATGCGGTAATACACGCACGGTCATTCGATATATAGCTTACTCTGTTTGTACATCATGAACGGAGGTAGCCAATCGGCGACTGGCACACTTCCGTGCAACGTTTTATCCTGGGAACATCATCTGCCACGATGGATTCGGCATGGCTTCTTGGGCGCGCCAACAGCGCTTCTTGAAACGGGGCACTACACGGGACTGGCCAAGATGACATGATAACGCTCTATGGTGGTCAGTTGAAACAGAACACAACTTTGGGAACGAGACTTACATGGTCCTACCATATGTATGTGCGTGCATGCAAACCGTGTTGAATGTCCGCCAAACCCCGCCCATTCGCCTCATGAATTGGTAGTGAGGGCAGTGGTAGCTTCTTGTGGATATGAAATCATGGACCTGGCCTCAAGCCAGCGTTGTCCCTTGTGCTCTCTCAAGATTAATTGTATGCCATGTACCTCGCCGCAGCTAGTCCCTCGTTCGTCGTCAGGGACTCATTCGTTGTGGCAATCTCCACCGAGAACACGCCACTCCCAGCACGTACTCGACCGTCTGCCATTTCCAGGATAGCACTCGAAAGAGGAAAGCTCCACCGATCCGGGAAACTCGTATCCGCTCGGCTTATATTCTGGAAACCGCTGGAGGAGGATGGTGATCACGTTAGCTGTTCTCAGGCATTGAATTCGAGTTTCTGCGTCCTGTCGAGTGTGCATCAGACCATCCCCATGTCACCTATTCCGTGAGCGTTTCCCTTGCTTTGAACCAAAGTCAACTCCAGATCCGACGCCACCAACGCACATCCCGAACTGCCTAGTTCATTCGTCACCCCCATTTCCATCTTTATATTGGATGCCAAGATTGGGTGATGAAGGACCGGGTGATCGTCTCGATTTCCATGCGTGCCCTAATGCCCCACTTACTCGAGCAACATCATAATCATAATGAGGTTCGTATTACGTCCACTGCGACCCGTCGTCGCTGAAATTCTAGCTGCTGGTGAGGCGGTACCAGAACAAGGGGACCATGATCAAGCGGTCGGGAGTGATGCGCGTCCGGTGGTGCAGGTCCCGCAAGGTTTGCAACGTGGTCCGGTCGGTGATGACATTCTGGCCAGGAACTAGGAAAGCCCCGCGCCCAGTGATGGTAAGTGTTGTGTGATTGCTCGTTCGATTCTAAGCTGGACACGTTCGAATTAGTACAGGAATAGCTGTAAAGCTGCCATCCCAGTCTGTATCCATGCCCACAACTGCGGACCACTCGGCGGAGGCTCCGAGAACGACCATTATACATCGTGATGCGGGCCCTATGTCACAGGACGACGAAACCACATTCCCCTTGTCAAGTCACTTGTCGGATCATGCTCCAACTCATAACGAGACATATTTCCTAGACAGACGGAAGGTTCAAGGCACAGTGTCTTCAAGGACCCCTATCCTATCATCCAATGTCGAAAAAGTGTAGGCACCGGGGTTACAAACTCGTAACCAGTCCAAAATCCGATTCGCTCCAAATCCTCTACTGGCCGGCAGGTCCTTTGATAAAGTGTGACGGCAAACTTCCTAACGGCCCTATGACCGCCGTCAAATTGCCAAATGTCGCTCGGAGACAACAGTCAGTCACACCTGCCAGAGCGACCCATGGGGGCGTCTTCATTAGAGTGAGTAATTGATCTCATCTCAGACTGAAGTCAATGTCATGCAGAAAACGACGGCTTCAGGCTACTCTTATTTGGTCATCTCTGAGTTACGTTTCGGAGTTAACTCGGTCGTATTGCCGATAGGTACAAACATCTCTAGAAGGAAACAAGGTTGTGTTTACACCTTATCTTTACTAACGTATTCCACTCACGCCCTGGTATGTCCTCAAAATTCCCTCGAATTTTTTTGTGGTTTCTGTGCTCACGATCTTACTGCATAGTCTCCTTATGTAGACGAACGGTGTAATACCCTGGGAAGCATACGTCGACGTTCTAAAACTTGGATGCAAGTATGAATTCGGGTGTATTCGGTTGGGACGATGACATGGGAACGTCGCTCTCAGCTTGGCACCCTGCAGGTCTCGCGGCAAACAGTATCGATGACAGCCTCACGGCGTGCGAGATAATTTCGTCATGTTCCAAGACACTGTCCCTGGGGAACTCAAGTGGTTTAGTGACATATAAAATTGGATGGATACATGCCCTCGTGAGGCAATCTTCTCTTTTAGAGACCATGTCCTCGTCAGCCCCAAATTCAGCGACTACTGGGAGTTTCCTCCAAAACTCGATTTACGTTGGGCTCAACGTAGAGAACGTGCTGTATGGTTAGTTTCACGACATATGTTATAGAATAATGAAGATGACTCAGCAGTCTGCTGGAGCAGGCATCGAGCTGCTCCTCTACTTTAGAACCATGGGTATCTTGTTGAGCAACAGAGGAATGCATAAGAAACCTAATCTGTTTTACGCATCCTTCAGCAGTATAATGGTACTCTCGGTCACCGTCTGGGTAGCCACTTCAATGATATTC
>JBBPUA010000316.1:0-21398 GCA_038094355.1 Afroboletus lepidellus | reverse complement strand
CCGCGGTTTTTCACACACATTGCCGTCCGTCGTCTGGTCGACCAGGTGGT
The DNA here is from genome assembly GCA_038094355.1 of Afroboletus lepidellus. Lineage (NCBI taxonomy): Eukaryota > Fungi > Basidiomycota > Agaricomycetes > Boletales > Boletaceae > Afroboletus > Afroboletus lepidellus. Next base: position 21,348 of record JBBPUA010000316.1, on the reverse strand, counting down.
ACGAACAAACGCATCTCATAACGCATACGAGAAGTCGACCTGGGCCTGGACCGACGGTACGTCACCGCCCGACGTGCACGTCCCCCTTCCTCAAGGTAAAACGTCAAACACGACTCGGAACACGACCCTGGGTGGGCGAAATGTAAGAATTCGTTCCGAATCTGTACAGTGGGCTTCCCAAGCATCAAATATCGTTAGCCGTTGCGACAACAAAAGCAACGACGTGCACACGAACGAGCTTCTAGCCTGATCATCACCGCACCAGTGCTGTTCCCAAGCGGACAGGGCGCTCCGGAGCCAAGATTAGTGCACGATCCGGCAAGTTCGTTCCATGTGGACGAGCCGGCAACAAAAGATCCCCTTGGCGCTGAGATTTGTGTCGACGTTGCTGATTGGCACAGGCGGTCCGTGTTCTGGCGCCTGATGTGTTGAACAACCAAATTACTAACCATAGTAGTCCTCGATCAGGCGCCACTGAAATGGATGCGGACACAATTATACAAAAGCGGTTATAATACGGGCACAGCCTTGAAGCGGATCACCGGTCGTCATTGACTGGAAACGCATCAAAGAATTCGGGGCCCTCGCTCACAGCGAGGCAAGGGAGACATCGTTGCAATCAAAGATTTTATTCCGAAGCGCAAAACGGTTGACACTGCTGCATGGATTCCAAGTCGTTACAACACTATAGATGCCGCAAAGTGACCGGTAAATGCTGCAAAATTTTGGCAGACAGCATTACTCTGGCAAGACGATAGAACGGTAAGGGTATAATTAAGAATGTCTTTATGGCAGGCTGCACGGCGGGAACATAAGGAGTGGACGGTGCCAAAGGTGGCGAGGAGTATTCTAGAGAGCACCAGCGGCGACTAGAGGATCAAATAAGTTGACAGCATACGGTGGCAGTCAAGGAATAACTCACTAGGAGTGCAGCCAATGTTGACAAGGCCTTGGTAGCTGTTGTTCTGGCAGCAGACTGTCTGTCCAGTGCTGAAAGTCGAGGGTCAACCGAGGGTCGAGATGTGGTGGCAGCAACTCACCACTTGCCGCTACCTCCAGCAGCGATGGCGCCAACGGCAGTGCAATGCACACCGACCTTGGTGCCGGGCTTAACATCATCGAAGATCCCCAGGTCTGACATGTAACGATCGCAGGTGTTACCCTGGTGAGAGGTCTGGACGTCGTTGCAGCACTGGACAGGGCCACTGCTGCATGACGACGACGGCCATGTGCCCGAGGGAGTGCTATGGCGGGCACCTGAATTGGGTGAGCAGCGGGTCAGAAGAGACAGGGCGGGGAGACGCACGAAGAACAGGCGAAGCACGCTTTCCAGGCGCGTTGGGGGGCAAACCACGCGCCAAGCGTTCAGCGTTGGTCGAGGCAGACACAACGGTGGCAGCAGCAAAGAGGGCGAGGACGGCGGTGAACTTCATCGTGACTGGAGGGAGGGACGAGGTGATGAAAGAGAAAATAAAAGGAATGGGGGATGCTGAGATGGATGCGGTAATTTATACCAGTCCATGCAGGGTCCTGTCGGCAATGTCCAAAATAGGAAGGCATCAAGTTCTCGGCTTCGAGGATGACGTTCACGCCCGACCTCTGTCGCCCGCCCGGGGCCAACTGAGGTGTTGTTGTGGGCGAGGTTGTTCCTCGGCACGGCCCAGACTCGCCGGGACGTGAGCCCGTCGTCGTCGCGACCGCTACGATCATAAGATCCCCAAGTACGCCGTCGCCGCAATGGCAGTTCCCGTCCTCCGCTTTGGACTTGCTTACCCTCCGTCTACTTCAGAACCAGGGTTGCTCGACACGTCCGCACTAAGCGTGTCAAGACCGCGGCAATCGATCGACCTGACATCCCGCCAGTTCGTGCACCATTGGCCGCCCACATTATCAAGGATTCTCATGTGGAGCGCATCACAAGTATATATTCGTCGCATGAATATAATCCCGGTCAATCCTTGGCAGATGTATGGATGACTGCTTGCAAGTCCGTTGGGCGTATCTCAAATCATACCGACGACAGGTGTACGTGGTATGATTCCAGGACAAGACTGCGGCCCTCAAGCTTACGGGTCGAGCTTTCGGGCCTGGTAAGCGCCCCCGACGATCCCCATCTGTCGCAGGCTCTCTCCACCTCGACTTGTGGATGATAGGCCGCTAAAGACATGGCCGCATGACATATTGCGACTTACTCCGTCGACCTCGCTGACGTTCTTCTAACTCGTCCTTCTATCTTGCGTTCCCTGTGTCGCCATTTCTGGTCAACGTTCCTCGCTTCTCAAATTCAACTGAAACACTTGCCGCTCTATCTTTCTTTCGGCATTTGGCCGAATTTACAACATCACTCGTCCCTGGGGTCTCTCCCTGGACCGCGGATCGCAGTTGTCTTCTCCCGGATATTCTCGTGGGCGGGTGCTACACTAAGACTCACCCGTGATGCTTTCCAAAACCAAGACTTCCTGACGGTTCGGCGCGTATTTGCTGGGGCGGCGCGTTCGGAAAACGTGTACCGGAGTCGGCAATTCTGCGGAGTACGTCACCTTCGGATGGCCTGCTGTCCCGCCGAGCAGGAACGAGACACGCTTGTCAGTATATTCATGGAGCGCTCCCGCAGCCGATACGCTCACTGTCGATTACCAAAGTTTTTTTTGTCAATGTAACAATCCCTCGTATGCTCACGTGTCACCATTTATGGATCGCAAACATACTTCCGCTACGTAGGTGTGTGGTATTCCACTCGTGCAAGGTTACTGATGTCACTCCCTCCGATCTGGACCGTGGGGCTCCCGTCAAGCGTCTGACAAGGAACTTTACTTACATACCTGACTACCGGCGATGAAAAGCCGTCCATGCTATTTACCACGAAGCATAATCCACAGAGAATTTTTCCATCTCCACGAATCCATTAAAGGTTGATTACTTTCTACCCCTGGGGAAGTGGTGACCATTTATTAAAATGAACATGCCAGGCTTTGCATTCGACGTGTGGGATCAGAGAATTCTTGTACGAATGCACATCTACCTTCCTAATTGGTGTCGGGTCGGCTCTCCTGCGGGAGGGATGGGTCCGTAAAGCTATGGTTGCACTTTACACAGACGAAAAACAGAATCATGCGTGTTTCCTTCCGCTTTGACTGATCCTGGTAAAACACCGCACTAAACGAAACGGATTAACGACTCAGGTACGCTGGATAATGAGATTACACACTCTTCGTGGCCACAGCGCGGACATGAGATGTTAGAGTGGGCCTGGTAGAGCGCGAAGAATTAGCCGACGGACGCGGCCATACATCGGAAAGTAACATACCAGGGTTGGATCCATACCCAGATCAGTCGTCACTCCCACTTGCTCCCTATCGTGTCGGTTAGTGTACGATGATCGCGCCGCCACCGGCATCACGGGCGCCCTGGATGCTTCGTAAAGCGCCCTGAATAGAGACTTACTTGGTGACCGTCAGCAAGTCGTTCCTATATACACACTTGTTGTCGCCGATTTCAAAGTGTTCGCAAATTCTGCAGGCGTAAACCATGATACGGCGTTGTGGGTCAGCTTTTGGATAGAGGAGGTTGTTGCATTCCGAACAAAAGTGGAGCGAGGCCTGAGCATCGACACGGCCCAGATGTTCATGCCGAAGTTTCGTCAGCTATGTGCTGGAATAGAGTTGGACGAACGGACCATATTGATTGATGACAAGTTACGTTTTCAAACTCCGCCTCGAGGGTTCCACACAACACGCTCAAGGTGGATGCTGCCCAAAACTCGAATACTCCAGTCGGCGTATGTTGGTCTATGGCTAATCCGCATATGGTCTGCGCTCAATGGAACGGGGTACATACATCCTGACGAACACATGCAAAACGGAGAAGTTACAGCTGGTGCTCTTCGTTTCTGCGCAAACAACTCCTTGTTGACAAGAGTGAGGCAGGAAATATCCTTGGTCTTCACGCTGTGACCACCTGGGAATGGCACCCAGAGTTCCCGCTCAGATCCATTATCCCGACTTTCATGACTACTGGTTTGCCTTTGCTCGGCCTCAGACTACTTTTCGGACGTGAGGGAATCCCTTTATATCTTTGAGTAGACCTAACAAGGCAGGAAGCGGAGTGGTTGGCACAACACCCCATGTTTGTCTTTCGTACACAACGTTTGGTATTTCTATGCTTGTCAAGCATCCTTGGTAATTATCTTGCTTCATGTAAAATGACTGCTAAACCAGCATAGATTACAGCGTCTTGAACCTCATTTCACACCCTGCGCCCCGCCGCATGGCTCTACTCCTACTTGCGTCGTCCTATGTGACGTGTACCTTACAAGTTCGACCATTTTCAAACTCACTCGAAGCAGTATTGGTTTCCCTCTGCCTTGTACTCCTTCGGCGGATACTAGGTGAATGGACGCGCCTCAAAATAGTACGGAAGACGGAAGATCGGGGTTTCCATCTCACCTGGACTTTCAAACGCGATCTTCACCTCCTCGCTGTCCTCGCTGTTATCGGTATCTTTACCCGCCCTACTTTCGTGGCGCTTTCGCTCCCGATTGCCTATCAGTTACTCCGGGTCTCCTACCAGGTCGCGGGTTCTCCAGCCCAAGTAGTTGGCTTATTGCTACCCCCGATCTGTTCTGCTGCTGCTGTGGCTTCCGTATTCATCGCTGCTGATACATACTACTTTCTTGGCAACTTTTCGAAGCTAGTCATTACCCCTTACAATTTTATCAAATATAATCTGTCAGCGCAGAACCTTGCGGACCACGGCTTACACCCGAACTGGCTGCATGTCGGTGTCAATCTACCGATGTTACTCGGCCCATTGTTTATCCGGTTTACGTGGTACAGCGTGCGCGAGTATGTGAAGCCTTCGAAATGTCGCCTTCAAAAGGTGCATTTTGAGACTGATATCATCAGACCAAGTAGGATTCTTGCTCCATTTTGGATCCCTCCTCTGGTTAACTCTTTTCTTAGCTTTGATCCAAATTGTCATCCTGTCACTATCGGCTTTATCCCTTCAGCCCCACCAAGAACCGAGGTTTCTGACACCCCTGATTCTCCCGATAATCGTGTTGGTAGCTACGGCGGAAATAACTCGACCAAGGATATTCTTCTGGGTGAGTCAACTTCATGCACCAGTCGAGTAGTTGATCGATTTGGATATATCAGATATCTTGGATTACCTTCAATGTGGTACTTGGGTTAGTGTTCGGCATTTTCCACCAGGGAGGGGTCGTTCCATCCCTTTTCTCGCTCCACTCCACGCTGGAAACTGCTGCTGTCGGTTCAAGTACTCATATCATATATTGGAAGACTTATATGCCTCCTCGGCACTTACTTGGGGCATCTCCGCAAGGCAAGTTACTTTTTTTTTTCTCATGACGATAATTCGTTCATATTTCCTTAGATATTGTTTCTGGAAAACTGCTCTTCGAGGACCTTTCAGGGGCACTAGAACATGCGCTGATGGCCGCGCTATCCACACCATCTTTCAACTCCACATACCTTGTGACTCCGGCGTCGATGTACTTGACGTTATCTCGAGGCATCTCGTCATGTATGACCTTGAAGGAGCGCATATCCCCGCACCTCGATCTCGATCATGTCCCTGAAAGCATACAAACAGGGGCCCACGAGGCGTTGAACCTTGGAATTTACGCTGTTGAGTGGGATTGTATTCATGGGTTGGCGACGCAAGTACCGTTGTAACGTAGTCTGCCTATCGTTCCTATTTTCAGGGCTTTGCCCTTGTTGACGGCGAGGTGCAGGGACGGGAAACTGGTCTGATCTCTTTCATTCTTCACTATCCCTGGCGTGGATTTCATTGATGGCGCGGGCTTATCTTTTGCAGAGTATCTCAAATCTCGACCACGTTTGAATAAATTACAGAACCCAATTTTTCATCACCCGCAGCAAGGTACCATGCGCCCTCCTGACCCGCCCGTACGTTCTTGCGGAGATCTCCTTGACGCCTAACGCCGGGGAGAACGCGACCAAAGCGCCGGCTTGGACTTTGCACCAGGTTTTGCTTGTCTGCCCCCACTTTACTCTCACCTTCAGGTTCACAGTTCTCAATGAACGTAGTCACATATTTGTTGACGATGCATGCGACATCCCTATGGGGGGGAGCGCGTTGTCCTCGTGAAGGACGCTGTCTTGCATTGAAACGAGACCAACACGCCTTGATCATTCTCTTCTCGGTCGTTTCCCTCGCTGGGGCCGTCGTTGCTCTTGGTTCCACCGACGACCTCTTTGGGTGTACCTGAGAATCCCTTCACCCGCTGCTGGTACCCAGGTTGGCTTTACATACTCCCTGATCACCGTCGGTGTGGTCAGTTCCGGCAGCTCACAGGCTGCCTGCTGTAACAGTGACCTTTTTGTACGTCCATCCTGTCACTTTTGTTTGTACCGTCGGCTGAGGTAGACCCGGACACGCACCGAAGGGTCTCCTACCACTATCAACTCATGATCGGCGTACCACGGTAAACGTGGGGATCGTGATCTTGGTCAAGTTTGGACATGCGCTTGACAGACATGTGACATAGTGGGTTTGATTGAATGATCACTTGGTATCGGGTCGACTCGGATGTGAAAGCTTGTGTCGACGAACGCTCAACTCCTCCTCGTCACATATATAACTGCGGCAAGCCTTGCACTGATCGCAAGGAAACCACCGGCTCGAGCCTTGAGACAACACCCACTGTCCCCAGTGATTGATGCGACTGGCTCGGTCCGGGAGGTGGATAGATGTCATGCTACAACTGCGCATCCCTTGATCGGTGCGTACCGTTGTCATAGTTTGTTACATAAAACAGCCGTTTTGTGGGGAGGACTGCTGACTGATTCGCAGGGCCCTGCTAACCTGGCTACGACTTACGTGTCATCGATCGCCTTGCTTGCCAGTCATTCTTGGTTTTCAACTAGTAAGATGATATAGGTTTTCCAATGACTAACAGTAATCTCGAGTCAAAAATACAAATACAGCTTCTTCGTTACGGAATACTGTACACTGGCTTCGGGAGTCGCGGATCTGTGGTGAGACGGCTCGAGGACTGTTATACGTGCTCTACACCACTGGAGTGGGGGAGGTGGACACGCCAGCCGATGTGCGAGCGATGGCAGACAGATCGATGTCTACAAGCAATGGTAAGAAACGACCTATGGACAGAAAAGGTAGAAATGACCTTGGCCCTTGAGAGCGGTCTTCCTAAAGTCTCTCGCAACACGCTTATCTTCTTCTGTGAGAGAGCTAGACCTTCGCTGGGACGGGTGCTTGTCGACTGAGGCGTAAAGTGAGTAATGGAGACACCATGGGCGGGCACGGACGCACGTGAGTCCCTCCTGTCCTCCTCTCCGGTCGTGTTGGAGCCGCGCTCTGCGTCTTCGAGCGCGGCCTCTTCGAGGTAGCCCTCGTCTGCGATGCTGCCCCAGTTGTGCTGGCCACCGCCACCCTTGCGAAGGGACTTGTCGAGGCCCGACTTTGACTCGGAGCGGTCTCGGAGAAGGGCCCTTGGAAAGGCGGCGCGCTCGGTGCGAGTCATGAGGACGATGAGGGGGAGTGGCGTGAGTGGGAGTTGGGGTGGAAGAGACTCGCGTCTGAAGGTCACTTTATATCCGGGCGATTTCGAGACGGTTCGAGGCCCCGTGACGGATTTGGGTCGACACCGCACTCGCTCTGGTGACCTGCACACGTTTCCATTCGCCCTTTGATGTGGGGAAGCGTGGGAACTATATCGCCTAATGATCGCGTCGTGTGATCGCGTCTCGTCAACGCCCCCATGTCCAGTCGCCAGGACGATGTCGTCAGGTCCATCCTGAGACCCTCCGAGACCGTCCAATGCGTTTTGGATGCTGAACTCGCCGTGGATGGCGCACCCCCAGGTCGGACTGACCCTTTACGTCGGCGTTGGATCGCCGTGGTCACTCATCGCGATTATTCGCGGGACACGGAGGTCGGGAGGTGGGTCATGCGTCGCTTGGAAGATCCGTGCTCACGTCTCTTCTCCTAGCCTGTTCGTCCTCAACCCTCCCACGACGAACGGCGTGCCGAGAGTAGTCGATGCGCTACCGATTACCGAGCACTTGGTTCTGGCCGTTGCCCAGACGGGCCCAATCGACTCACTTGCTGCAGAGCGCGATCCAAGTGTGCCCATGGAAACGTGGTCCGGTGAGCTCTTCGTCGCCGTCTCGGATTTCTTCAGTCTCACTGTCGTCACGCCAGCTTGGCTTCTTTCCATCAGACGCGATGCCCAAGATACCAGGCCGCTTGCGTTGAGAGTCCGTATGCGTCATACTCAGAAGCTGCAAAGTCTCGCCGCAGAATCCCGTCGTTTGAAGGAGATTGCAGGCAAGTACACGTCTGATTGGGCATGAACCACCGAGAGTGTAACTCTGCCCTTTCAAGCCATAATCCACCCGGTCAATACTGATTTCGCTTGGATCGAGACCTGTGTTTTGGACCCGCCATCTCGTCGACTTGATCTTCGCCTTCGTAATCAACCCTTGCATACCCGCTTGTCGCGATCAGTTGCAGGCCTTCCTGGAGACGATGATTCGGATATTAGTATCATGAGGCGCCACTGGATTGAACAGACTACTCTCAAGAGGGCTTCAGGTGGTAACACGAAGCAGTTGAAGTATGTCATCATTTCTTTCGCGTTCCTATCTCGTTCGACGCCCTGCAGAGTAAGACTAGGCACCTTCAATGTCAATGGCAAGGCTCCCTCGCAGGATCTATACCTCTGGCTTCGTAGCTCCACACCACAGGAGCAACCGAAGCCAGGTTGGATATCGCCCTTGAAGCTCTCGCCGTTTGAACTTTCCTCGGATCCGTTCCACCAAGGTTCGTGTATGCGGGCTCTCTCAAAGTTCTACTTCGATCTCTGTCCGTAGACCTACGCGGGAACAGTTCCCCGGCTGGCAGCGTCGACTCGCTTACTTTCGAGGATCCAGATATACTAGTTCTAGGATTCCAAGAGTTAGATCTATCGACTGAAGCACTATTGTATGCGAATAGCACGCTGAAAGAAGACGAATGGCTGACAGCCATCTTTGCCGGTCTCGGAGAGAAACGTGTACTATACGAAAAGGTTTGTTTCCACCAGCCCAACCAGATTAAAGTTGATCGTTGCTGATGCTGACAGCTTACTTCGAGGCAACTTGTCGGCATGCTCCTTATAGTGATCGTGAAAAAAGTCCATGTTCCTTGTTTCACTGACATTCGGACATGTGATGCAGGTTCAGGTATCATGGGATTTATGGTAGATCCAGTTCTCTTGCAGTGATGTTTACAGCACTCATGCAATATACAGGGAAACAAGGGGGCCACTGCTGTCAGATTGGAATTCACTCCACAAACGTCTTCGGACACCAAGCCAACGTCCTATCGCCCGACCATCCTGACATTCGTGAACTCGCACCTTGCGGCGTCGGATGAAATGGTAGAGAGGCGGAATTATGATTTTCAAGATTTATCTGGTCGTCTTTCATTCTCTCCGAATGATTTGAACGGGCCTTATTTACCAACGTCATTCACGGACATCTATAGCATATACCAGAGCGACGTGCTTTTCTGGATGGTGCGTGTCACCTTCACTGAAGAACGTCACTGATGGTTTTCGTTGGTATCATCCTTTCCAGGGAGGTGAGATTTTCTTCAAAACTACGGATGAATCAGGCCTCAAATTTCATTTAGATCTCAATTACCGGTTAGACTTACCTGACTGGGACATAAGGAAGCTCCTGTTCTCGCATGCGTTGGGTACGGACGGCATAGAAACCCTATTATCGTACGACCAGCTTGGTGCTACTATACGGAACAAGGCGGCTTTTCGTGGTTTTACAGAACACCCAATTACGCATTATCCGTATGCGATTTTCTCGCCGGTCGTATTTTGACGTTGACGGTTGACCTTTTGTGTCGTCTAGCACATATCGCTTAGCTCTCGGCGTGTCAAAGGATCGATTGGGATATGACCTCAAGTAGGTGTTTCTAGTACACATGTTGGGCTGAAGGAATTTTTAATGTATAGACCAGGCGCAAACCTGCCTGGACGGATCGCATCTTGTACATGGCATCTCCTGACGTGAGGGTGACGCAGGTGGCATACAGAAGCCACCCGGAAATCACGATGAGCGACCACCAACCTGTATCTGCTGATTTTCATATCACCGTGAGTGCTCCAAGCATTGATTGAACTCAAGTGCTCAACGAGGGTGGCCGGTTTGTCTCGTGTTTGCAGTCCGCTCTAATCGATCAGTCGCAGTACGATAGTATCGTGTCGGCATTGGGTCGTGAATTGGCTGGCTTTGAAAGCTCCGACCACAGGCCAAAGATCAAGATCCAGCCCGCTTCGATAGATTTTGGAGCCATCAAGTAAGTTTTTATGTGTTGACGTACGAACGCGAGCGTTTTACTTTCATAAGCATTTATCAAACAATTCACCGCGAGGTGGTGGTGCAGAATGAGGGCGATGTAAGTCATTTTTAATAAGGAGTCATTAAACGCGAGGGCCATGAACATCAGTAAAGTGGCACCTTACGTTGCGTTTCCTGAAGACTTTCGCGAGCCTATGCGAGCCTACGCGAGGGCTCTGATTGGACGGGGCTCCCTTGGACGGCAAGACCCTACCAATTTGGCACCAAAATAGCGCTTACAGAAAAGCTGATGAATGCTATAGATTCCATGTGTATTTCGATTCGTGGGCACTGGAGCAAATTCAGAGGCTGTTTGTGAGTGCCTTCCTGATATCTCGTGGTCAGCACCCATGAGAATTGATTGCAATGACGATATTATTGTAGCGCCCTCATGGCTTCGGATTGAGCCTATGGTGGTGGGTCGTTTGATCCGGCATATACACATAGATGGCTAATTCTTGCGTTATCCAGGGATTGTTGCGCCCTCGCGAGTCGTCTACCATCCTGCTATCGGCTCACGTCGATAACAATTCGGCGGCAAGGTTGAATCTAGGCTCCTCGACGCTCGAATTCACGCTCATCGTACACACCGCTCATGGCAAGGATGATTTCATCATCGTCTCCGGGAATTATCGTACGTTTTTCATAGCATTGCATCATCCCAACCCCCGTCCTCCATTTCGGATCACGTATGGAGGAAGCGAGTGGCTGATGCCAACGCCCTGCACCATTCAGTGTACACGTGTTTTGCGAACACACTCGAGAGACTCACGCGGTTAGCCGGACCGATCAGGAAGCTCAAGTCACCTGAGGAGGTGCTGCCTGCGGAGCAGGCGATCAATGCGCCCACCGAGGTCATGCGACTCGTTAATTGGATGATGACCCACGTTTCTGCCACCGTACGTACACGCCTGGTCGTGGGTGCCCATGCCGTGATTGACTCGGCATTCAGGACGCGCTATTTGAGTATCCGGCAGAGGAGCGCTTGTGTCACGTCATTCGAGAGGTTGGTCGTCCTCGTGGTCGGCAGCGCGTCAGCTGAGGACTTGCAGTGTCTCGACACGGGCGACGAGTTTCCCAGCGAGGGTCCTGATGCGGACCACCGTGCCCTCGTCGCGGCGTTTGCCAGCACGCTCGTCGCATTCTTCGATGCGTTGATCGAACCCGTCGTCCCTGCGCGCCTCCACGCGGAGTGTCTTGAAGCGAGGAGCAAGGACGAAGCGTTCGAGGTTCTTAACGCGTTTCCGCACGAGAGCATCAACGTAGGTCGCCGTTGGTTCGTGGACGCCGAGCTCTGACGGCGCGCGTTCCAGGTATGGATATCCCTGACGGCGTTTTTGCACTACATTGCCCAGCAGGACGCATCCAAGGACAGGTCGAATGCAACGGGCTCCAGAATGACGCACAGACTAGGCACGTTTCTCATGCACGATCTCACTTGCGCGTGCTGACAGACGGGGCCAGCGAGCATCTTTGCTCCCGTCTTGCTTCGCGATGACCCAACTGGTGTTTACCCGAGAGCGTCGCCGGTCGGAAAGCGCGCGTTTCTGCTCCATTTCATCGACTAAACGAGGCACCCAACACGGAAATAATAAGAAAGAAAGAAACGTGGTTACATTGGTTTCCATTGCTGCCGTGCATTCCTGTTCTATACCTGTTCTAGTCCGACCTACGCGAAGAGCTTCTTGTACGCCTTCTTCTCCTTCTCTTTCAGGTCCTTTTCGCGTTGCGCGATCTTGGCGAGTTCCGCCGAGATGGCTGCCTTGAGGTTGAGAGGGTCTTCTGCCTCGAGGAGCCCGCTGGCTTCTAAAAGATCGCTCTTCGCGCCGTCGTCGTCTTTCAGGACCACCTTGGCGAGTGCCCGACGGTAAAGTGCCTTGGCTGTGATTCCCGATCAATATGCATGCTGCGCCGCGAGACGACATGCCCAACCTTTGTGCTCTATCTTGACCGCGAGCAGGTACGCCCTCGTTGTCTGGTGTACGGCCTCCGTGGGGTCGGGCGGCTGAGAGCGAAGTGCGGCGAGTGCGGCATTGATGAGTAAGACGGTCCGGAGCTCGTCGAACTCGTCCTTGCGTGAGGGCGGTGCATCGTCTGGCAAGGAATGATGGAGGTCCAAGTACCTCAGTGACTCTGAAATCACCGTGTCAGCAGGCCACGACGCGAGGACGACACCACGTACTGAGATACTTGTCCAATGCGGCAAATGGGTCCGGCGCCCCGGCTTTCGATCCGTCCTCGTTCTTTCCGGTGAGCAACGCGTTTCCGACGCTCTTGATCGCGTTAGCAGCCGCATATGCGTACTCGTAGTCCTCCTGCGCCTGTGGGTCGTCTTCGGGGTAGTCTTCATAGCTGTCGCCATCCGGACTCGTGGACTCTTGCAGGGACGGATCATCTGGAGAGAGCACACCGCAAGCGGCGATGACGACCGGTTTGGAGGGCACGTCTCCCGAAGTCGTTGGGTGATGCTCGATCTTGCGAACTGACACGACCATGAAGACGACCACGTTGACAAGGCTAGCCAAAGACGTACCGATCGATTTACCCTTGATGACCTCGCCAAATATGACGTGTTTTCCATCCAGATGGGGCGTTTCCGCGACGGTGATGAAGAACTGGGAGCCGTTGGTATCCTTGCCTGAGTTGGCCTATGTGGAATGAGTACCCTGATCGATCGTGCAGCGCGCGATCGCGTACCATGGAAAGGAGGAATGGTTTATCGTGGTTCGCGAGGAACCCCTCGTCGGCAAACTTTTCTCCGTAGATGGACTCGCCGCCGGTCCCTACACCGGGGTGTCAGCGAGCAGACGCACGCGCAGGCAAAACAAGGGACCATTTCCGGCTGTGAAATCGCCTCCCTGGCACATGAACCTAGGAGTCAAGAGTCAAGCCTGGTCCGCATCCTCAATGGGGTTGGATCGAGAAAGGGGGACGCGCGTACCCTTTGATGACGCGGTGGAACTTGGAGCCGGCGTAGCTGAGGGGCTTGCCAGAGTTTCCGACGCCCTTTTCGCCGGTGCAGAGCGCGCCTGGGGGAGATCAGTCGTGGATTTGGCCTAGGGGGAGGGACGCACGGAAGTTTTCGGCCGTCTTGGGGACGAGGTCTGCATAGAGGGAAAAGACGACGCGACCGACGGGTTTGCCGTCGATCGTGATATCAAAGTAGGTGATCGGACGCTCAGACATGGCAGCGGAGCGAAAACAAGAGCAGGGAGGGTTGATTCGGGTGTTGGGTTACGTAAAGCGAGGAAAGTACCAGAACCTACTCCACTCTATCATGAACCTTAGAAGGCACCTCTGATCGCGTGCTTGCTTGTTTTGATTAGCGCTGAAGCCTTTTCTGGGACTACCATGACCTTGCTATCCGATTCGAAAGCCTCCTTCGACTGCCCGACCTTCCAACACCTCCATGTTGATCCGTCCGTCATCGATATAATATCACCCCTAGAGCTGGCCAACAAATGGCTATCTGCATTCGGGACCAGCATCGCGAACGAGGACTTCGACTCACTTGTATCTCTCTTCCACGAACACGGGTTCTGGAAGGACATCCTGGCTCTCACCTGGGACATGCGCACCATCCGTGGTCATTTCTCCATCAGGCGACTACTGGATGCCCGTCTCGCAGCGACTGGTCTGTCCGCGTTCCATCTCGTCCGAGACCAGTTTCGCGACCCAGCGATCGCCAAGCCCATCCCAGACCTGGCGTTCGTTCGGTTCTGCTTCACATTCGAAACGAAGCACGGTGAGGGTATCGCAATCGCTTTCTTGGTCCCGGCATCGGACGGTACTTGGAAAGCGTGGACTTTGCTCACTCGGCTTGGCTCCCTCAAGGCGCATCCGGAGAAGGTATGTCGTTTTGAGGCGAAAAGGTTCCTCGTGCGACGTGACGCATCACGTCAATCTCTAGATTGGCGGTCTGCGTCCCCGTTTCTCACACCACGCCAATTGGGAAGGCCGGCGGCGTCGGGAGATAAACTTTGATGAGGGTGATCCAACGGTCCTTGTCATCGGTGCCGGACATTGCGGACTCGGGGTGGCAGCAAGGTTGACCTCGGCGTTTCTACCCTTGTTATTGACAGAAACCAGCGGATCGGCGACAATGTACGGTCGACGATGCACCCACCCAGACATGCTAATGCAACCCGCAGTAGTGGAGGACGCGATACAAGGCGCTATTCCTTCACAACACGGTTTGTGAGTCAGTGTGGCATGTCGTCGCCATCTAAAGCTCACGCGTACACAGGGTACAACCAGATGCCATACCTAGAGTAGGTAGTGCGTGTTCGCTCGACATTTCATCTCACAGAGCTAGTTTTCCAGAGACATGGCCCATCTACTGCTCCGCCTCACAGGTACTTTCCATTGGCTTGACCTTACAGTCGCTCATTGTTTGTAGATGGGTGATTGGCTCGAGTGTTATGCCACGGCCCTCGACCTCAACGTTTGGTTATCTTCCTCGATAACGAGCGTGAGCTTTAACGACGAGACAAGAACGTGGCAAATTTCTATCAATCGAGACGGACAGACAAGGTTAATAACTGTCAAGCATCTCGTTTTTGCGACTGGCTTGGGTGGTGGGCTTGTAAACATGCCGGATACTCCAGGAAAGGTTGGCTGTCTTTGTAGGGCTGGACCCCACGACTGGATCCAAACCTCTTTCTCCTTCAGGAACTCTATCGTGGTTCCGTTCTACATTCTACCCAATATACTTCCGCGACGGAATATGAAGGGAAGAAGGTAATCGTTGTTGGTGCTTGTAATTCAGGTTTGGCGCACTACCTTTGGGAACGTTTGGTGGATGCTCATATTTGCATAGCCCTTGATATAGCTCATGATTTGTGTCTCCACAGTTGTGATGTTACGATGTATGCTTCTCAAAGTTGCCTCCGAGTGCTTTTGCACTAATGTATTGGTCATCACATCTACAGGATTCAACGTTCACCCACATTTGTAATATCCTTAGATGCGTTAGAAAGAGTTTTCGGAGGTAGGGCTTGGCCCACAGGGTGTTTCTTGACGCTGACTCTGTGATATATTAGATAGGTACAACGATCACTTTCCGACCGAATTTGGAGACATTCTCAGCGTGGCGCTTCCATTTGCAACCATCAAGTGTTTACAGCAAGTATCAACAGCGCGTAGGGCGAGCGAAACCGATAAGTAAATAATATCGCGTTTGAGATGTGTTTGAGATGATCAATGACCCTGGCGGTAGAGAGCTCCTCGACAACCTGGCCAAAGCTGGTTTTCAGACATATCTCGGTCCCGATGAAGCCGGGTTTTTGCCATTGACACTCGGAAGGGGCGGGGGGCTGCACATTGGTCAGTCTATCTGAGATATTCGTTGCTATCCTATCTGACAAAGGTCCGATCAGACACTGGCGCTTGCCAGGAGGTGATCAACGGGAACATCAAGGTGAAGAGCAGTCCTGGTGTCCGAAGATTTACAGAGGATGGCGTCGAACTATACGACGGGACTGTGTTGGAAGGGGATGCCGTTATTTTTGCGACGGGGTAAGCTTTTCCTTCGCGGCTATCCTTCCACGGTTCCGGATACTGATCCTTGATGGTGATGGCTCCTCGTGTGGTCTAAAGTTTTGGAGAGTTACGCGGTTCGATAGAGGAAACCTGTGGGCCTGATATCACAGTGAAAGTTGGAAAGGTGTGGGGTCTGGATGCAGAAGGGGAGTTGCATGGGATGTGGAGAAGGACTGGCCATCCGAGGCTGTGGGTCGCATTGGGCAAGTCCGTTTCGCAGAACGCATCACGAACCCCCCTAATGTTCGGGAATAGCTAGCTTTGCCCGTTCTCGTCTGCACTCGTTGCATCTCGCGCTTCGTATGTCCGTTTTCTTGGCATTGTACGCGCGGAACTGAGGTAGGTTCTAGAAATCAAAGCCATCGAAGAAGGCATTGTCCAAGACACGGAAATCAGCACTGGGTAAGCAATGTAGAAACTAGCATTTGGCGACCCGAGTGGCAGGACCTCGCTCCAGCATGATCAATGCGTGCCGTAGGTAAGTTACTCCTTGACGGGCCACCTTCCCTCATGTTAACGGGATGATACGCATACTTCGATGCGTAGAAATGCTTCCAGGTTGCACATGCCCCACGTAGACCCCTGATATGCCATAGATGAAATACGAAACATTCGAGCCTGGATCTAATGTGATGATAGGCTCAAGTACTGTGCCTCAGTTCGCCTAGACGATTACATTGTCTGACAGCAACATTGACATGATCTCGAGAACCACTGCATCATTTGATCTGGAGTACAAGGTAGATTATGATAATTACTAATCTGAAATGATGAGGGCAGTCTAGTGAAGTGGACTACTTACCAGGATTCCTGCAACCAGCTCCAGGTGTGGTGGTTAAGCTGACTCATGTCAAAGCCTTTCTCAGCAGACCGTCATCAAGGCGATGGCCTTGCTATCCGATTCGAATGCCCCCTTTGATTGTCCGACCCTTCAACATCTCCAGGTTGATCCGTCCGTCATCGAAACAACATCTGCTCTAGAATTGGCAAACAAATGGCTATCTACATTCGGGGCCAGCATCTCGGACGAGGACCTCGACTCACTTGTATCTCTCTTCCACGAACACGGGTTCTGGAAAGATATCCTGGCTCTCACCTGGGACATGCGTACCATCCGTGGTCACTCCTCCATCCGGCGACTGTTGGAAGCCCGTCTCGCAGCGACCAGCCTGTCCGCGTTTCACCTGGTCCGAGACGCGTTCCGGGACCCAGCGATCGTCAAGCCCATCCCCGACCTGGCGTTCGTTCGGTTCTGCTTCACGTTCGAAACGAAACACGGTGAGGGCACTGCAGTCGCTTTCTTGGTTCCCGCACCGGATGGTACTTGGAAAACGTGGTCATTGCTTACTCGGCTCGGTTCCCTCAAGGCGTATCCAGAGAAGGTGCGTTGTTCCGAGGCAAAAAGGTTCTTCCTGCCATGCCGATCTCTCTTAGATTGGCGGTCTGCGTCCCCGTTTCTCTCACCACGACAACTGGGAGGACCGGCGCCGCAGAGAGATAAACTCCGATGAGGGTGATCCGACGGTCCTCGTCATCGGAGCTGGATACAGTGGACTCGAGGTAGCGGCAAGATTGACCTACCTTGGCGTTCCTGTTCTCGTCATCGATAGAAATCAACGGATAGGCGACAATGTATGGCTAACGCTGCATCCATCTAGACATGCTAGATTAACCTACAGTAGTGGCGGACGCGATACAAGGCGCTCTGCATCCACAACACGGTTTGTGAGTCAATGTGGCATGCATGCGCCATCTAAAGCTCACGCGTACGCAGGGTACAACCGGATGCCATACCTAGAGTAAGTACATGCGCGTCGTGTTCGCTTGTCATTTCATCTCATGGAGCGTCAGTTTTCCAGAGACATGGCCCGTCTACTGCTCCGCCTCAAAGGTATTTTTCCATTGGCTTGACCTTGCAGTTGCTTATCGCCTGCAGATGGGTGATTGGCTCGAGTGCTATGCAACGGCCCTCGACCTCAATATTTGGCTGTCCTCTTCAGTAACGAGCACGAGCTTTAACGAAGAGACAAGGACGTGGCAAATTTCTGTCAATCAAGACGGACGGACGAGGTTAATGACCGTCAAGCATCTCGTTTTTGCGACTGGCTTTGGTGGCGGGTTTGCAAAGATGCCGAATATTCCAGGACAGGTTGGCTGTTCTTATACTAAGCCGAACTTCACGACTGAATCGAAACCTCTTTCTTCTTCAGGAACTCTATCGTGGTTCCGTTGTGCATTCTACCCAATATACTTCTGCGACAGAATATGAAGGGAAAAGGGTGATAATTCTCGGTGCTTGTAATTCAGGTTTGGCACACTTAAGGGAACGTCGGATGCACGCTCATGTTTGCATAGCCCTTGATATAGCCCACGATCTATGTCTCCATGGGTGTGATGTCACAATGTATGCTTCTCAAATTCGACCCTTTCTCCCACTAACGTGCTGATCATCACATCCGCAGAATTCAGCGCTCACCCACGTATGTAATATCCCTGAATGCGTTGGAAAGAGCTCTCGGGGGTAAGGCTTGGCCTGCAAGGTGTTATTGACGTTGACTCATTTGATCCTCTCCCATACGACGTACCAGAGAGGTACAATGGTCACTTTCCGATCGAATTTGCAGATATCCTCAGCGTAGCGTTCCCCCCCGCAACTCTCAAGTGTTTGCAGCAGGTGACGACAGCACATACGGCGAACGGAATGGTTAAGTAAATGATGTCGTGGTATGTTTTGGATGATCAATGACCTTGGCGATAGAGAGCTTCTCGACGGCCTGGCCAAAGCTGGTTTTCAGACGCATCTCGGTCTCGATGGAACTGGGCTCCTGCCATTGATATTCGAAAGGGGCGGGGGTTTTCACATTGGTCAGCCCATCTAAGACATTCGTTATCCTATCTGATGAAGGTTCACGATCAATCAGACCTTGGCGCTTGCCAGGAGATAATTAACGGGAACATCAAGGTGAAGAGCAGCCCCGGTATCCGCAGATTCACAGAGGGTGGTGTCGAACTTTACGACGGGACTGTGTTGGAAGGGGATGCTGTTATTTTCGCCACGGGGTAAGCTATATCCTTTCTAACTGGCGAAATATCCTTATCACGGTTTCGGGATCATTACTGATGGTGACGGCGTGTGGTTTAAAGTTTCGGAGACTTGCGCCGCTCGATAGAAGAGGTTTGTGGGCCCGGTGTCGCAGCGAAAACCGGAAAGGTGTGGGGTCTGGATGCGGAAGGAGAGTTGCAAGGAATATGGAGGAGAACTGGTCATCCGAGGCTGTGGATTGCAATGGGTAAGTCCGTTTCGCCGAATGCGTTACGAAATCCCTAATGTTCGGGTATAGCCAACTTTGCCCGTTCTCGTCTGCACTCGTTGCATCTCGCGCTTCGTATGTCCATTCCCTTGCTATTGCACGCGCAGACTGAAGTGGATTATAGAAATCAAGGCCATTGAAGAAGGCATCGTCCTAGACACGGAAATCAGCACTGGGTAAGTAGAGCTGAATATGAAAATGTAGATCAGCGTTTGGCGACCGTGGCAGTACTGTAGTTGTGAACAATAGGGCTTGGCAGGATTTTGATCCAGCACGATGCGACGCCCGAGCCTCGTGCAACTGAGTTATTCGTTGATGGACGACTGATCTCGCTTTGGTTCGGGTTGCACATGCCCGTAGGAACTTGCATTTAGGTTGTTTGTTGGAACATCATCGGCTTTAGCTACAACCCGATTAGGGTTAGTTCCATTTATCCCAAGCCAGTTACTAAGACAAACTCGAGATCTGTGTCGCGGGATAACCTACTTTGCAGGTGTACTAGTACTGTGGTTCCTGCAAACCTAGATGCGGTGGTTGAACTGACTCGTGTCAAAGCCTTTCCCGGTCCACCACACAAGCAGAACGTCTTGGAGACGATGGCCCCGCTGTCCGATTTGAAAACACTCAAATTCGACTGTCCGACCTTCCAACACCTCCTTGTTGATCCGTCTGTCATCGATACAGTATCTCCCATAGAACTGGCCAACAAATGGCTATCTGCGTTCTGGGCCAGCATCTCGGACGAGGACCTCGACTCACTTGTATCTCTCTTCCACGAACACGGGTTCTGGAAGGACATCCTGACTCTCACCTGGGACATGCGCACCATCCGTGGTCATTTGTCCATCCGGCGACTGTTGGAAGCCCGTCTCGCAGCGACCGGCCTGTCCGCGTTTCACCTCGTCCGAGATGCGTTCCGAGACCCGGCGATTATCAAGCCCATCCCCGACCTGGCGTTCGTTCGGTTCTGCTTCACATTCGAAACGAAACACGGTGAAGGTATCGCGATCGCTTTCCTGGTCCCCGCATCGGACGGTACTTGGAAGACATGGTCGTTGCTCACCCGGCTCGGTTCCCTCAAGGCGCATCCGGAGAAGGTGCGTCGTCCCGAGGCAAAAGGGTTTTCCTGCGGCGTGACGCACCGCGTCGATTTCTCAGATTGGCGGTCTACGTCCTCGTTTCTCACACCATGACAACCGGGACAGGCGGCGTCGAGAGGTAAGCTCTGATGAAAGTGATCCAACGGTGCTCGTCATCGGCGCGGGCCACTGTGGACTCGAGGTGGCGGCAAGATTGACCTGCCTCGGTGTCCCTACCCTCGTCATTGACAGAAACCAGCGAATCGGTGACAATGTACGGTTGACGATACATTCTTCTAGACATGCTAAAGTAGCCTGCGGTAGTGGCGGATGCGATACAAGGCACTATTCCTTCACGACACGATCTGTGAGTTGACTTGGAATGTATGCGCCCTCTAAAGTTCACCGTGGGGCAGGGAACAATCGGATGCCGTACTTAGAGTAGGTGGCATAGCACATGGCTCTTGTTCGCGCGACTCACGGATTTCCAGTTTTCCACAGACGTGGCCTGTACACTGCCCTGCCCAAAAGGTAACATTCGTTGACGTGCTTCTATGGTCTCTCATGGCCTGCAGATGGGTAACTGGCTCGAGTCTTATGCAAAGGTCCTCGACCTCAACGTCTGGATGTCCTCGTCAATAACAAGCACGGACTTTGACGAAGAGACAAAGATGTGGCAAGTTTCTATCAATCGCGGCGGACGGACGACTTCGATGACCGTCAAGCATCTCGTTTTTGCAACTGGCCATGGTGGCGGGTTCCCGAAGATGCCGGATGTTCCAGGAAAAGTTGGTTGTCCTTGCAAGCCGAACTTTACGACTGGATCGAAATATCTCTCTTCTTCAGGAAATCTATCGTGGTTCTGTTCTACATTCTACCCAATATACTTCCGCGACGGAATATGAAGGGAAGAAGGTGATCGTTGTCGGTGCTTGTAATTCAGGTTTGGCGCACTGCCCTGGGGGATGTTGAATGCATGCTCATATTTGCATAGCCTTTGATATAGCCCATGAT
>JBBPUA010000315.1:0-21433 GCA_038094355.1 Afroboletus lepidellus | reverse complement strand
CGTTGTTGTTGTTGTTGTGGCCTCGTCGCTATTGTGGCAGCGTCGTCGTCGCTGTGGCCTTGTCGCCATTATGGCGTCGTTGTCGTTGTCGTCGAGCTGTCACGATCGTGGAGGTTGCGGTGCCATCATGGCGGTGACGATAATGTCAGGGACGGTGGTCGGGCGGTGGGACTTGAAGGGTCGCGGCGGGCATGGTGGGCGCTGGGGCTTGAAGGGTCGCGGCGCGAGTGAGGATGGTGGTCGTCGCACCCCGGACGGCACGAGATGACGCGGCAGGGACGTCGCGAGGGCGGTCACACCCAAAACGACGCGGCGGGGACGTCGCGAGGGCAACCACACCACAAACGACACAGTACGGCGTTACGGGGGCAATCGGTCCCGACCGACGCGGCGGGAGCGTCATGAGAGGCGGTCAGGCCCGAGACGATGCGGCGGAGGCTTGACGAGGGCGATCGGACCCGAAACGACACGGTGGGCGTCATGAAGGAGGTCGCGCCCCAGCGACATGGTGAAGGTCTTGTGAGGGTGGTTGTGCCAGAAACGACGCGGCAGAAGCTTTCCAAGGGCGATTGGGTCAGAAATGACGCAGCAGGGGCGTCATGAGGGTGGTTGTGCCCAAACGACACGGCAGAGGCTTGACGAGGGTGACCGGGCCGTAAACGATGTGACGGAGGCATCACGGGGGTGATCAGGCCCGAAACAACGCAGCAGGGACGTCACGAGGGCGGCTGCACCCCAAACGACATGGCGAGGCTCTTGGGAGGGTGGTGCCCGAAATGATGCGGCGGCAGCATGCCAAGTCAGGCCCCAAAGACGTGGCGGAGGCAACGAGAGCGGTCGCTGCCGGACCCACATGGTGGAGGCCTTGTTTCGGACGGTTTGGCCCGAAACGACGTGGCAGAGGCATGACAAGCGCCATTGGGCCCCAAAGACGCGGTGGAAGTTTTTTTGCAAGGGCGGTCATGCCCGAACGTTGTCGGCCAGAAGATCGCCAGCATGCAGCAAGACTGAAGTACAGGATGGGCAGATCTCCATAACCTTGCAAGATATCGGGTTATCAGAATTGACTTGTTGCTCGGAACAAAACTCACCAAAGGATCCTGGCTCTCGAGTGCGAATGCGAAGCGAAGGATATCTGGGTACTTGAGTGGGATCTCAAGGCAGACGTTGTTGGCCAGAAGATCGCCAGCATGCTGTAAGACTGAAGTACGGGATGGATGAATCTCGATAACCTTGCAAGGTATTGACTTGTCAGAAACGACTTGTTGCTCAGAAAAAAACTCACCAACGGACCTGGGCGCTTAGGTGCAAATGCGAAGCGAAGGACATCCGGGGATCTCAAGGCATATTTTGTTTTCGAACAGTTCAGCGAATGCTTGGAGGTTGGTTATTGTGGCTTGAACGAGACTTGGTGAAAATAAACGGTGAAACCTCATCATAGAAAGTCGTAGCCATTCAGAGGTCTGGATGACCGAGCAAGGGAGTGGTTGGGATATGGTTGATGGTTGTAGCTGGAGAAGTACAGATTGTCAGACAGAAGAGGGATCCGAGGTCCGAATATGGTACGGTTTGAGGAAATCGGCGTGGGCGTTTTGCTCATGATCCGCGCAATCCAGATATTGTCCAGTTCAGTTGGTTTACAGTTAAAAACTCGTTTCCGCAGTGACTGCTGATCTGGTGATGGTCCGTGTGCTTGACCATGTGCTTCCCCGATCAAAAAGAAGCGCCGTGCACTCAATCTTTTCGTAGACCCTGAGTAGTCCCCTACGAAGAGGATTCGTCTCAACTGATTTAGTAGTACCCCTTGGATACCTGCCAGTGTTCAGGCTGTTCTGTTACCCTATAGACCACTTTTACTTTAACTAGCCACTCCTTTGATTTCATACCTTCCTTTAGCTTTTTTACTCTACAACAATCCTAATGGTCAATATTTGAGCGAAATTCTTGGGCTTGAAAAACTTGCCAATATCCCATGCAAGCAAGGTGTCTGCCGACGCCAGTCGGCCCTTACCGAGTGATTCCTGGACCCGAAAAGGTCCCCTGTTAGATCGCTTGCCGGTCCGATAAACCGATAGGAGGCTTTCTCTGTGGCGGCGTCAGGGGGGGACCTCCGACTCTTAGGAGTTTCTTTGACTTGAAGGGCTGCTTTGAAGCTTTAGGTGAGTTTAAGTTGCTTCTGGCTTACCTCGCTGACGAGCTTGTTAGGCCAGTGATGTCCGTTGTCCCTCGTGATATCGACGAGGCCACGCGGTTGATCATGTTCCCGGGCCGCATGCCGAACGTAAACCCGGCGCCAGTGTTGTGGGACTCGGTGAGAGGCTGGCACCGCGCTCTCCTTCGGAACTTGTCTAATCATCCAAGTCTGAAACAGCAAGCATTGTATAAAATTCGCTTCTTAGTATTCTATTTGGGTAATGGGTCGTACATAGGGTTTACCTGACACCGATAATCAACCTCGTCGGTACCACGTAAGTTCACAGTAAACTTGGACACGTGGAGAATGAGGAACTGAAATAACCTCTCGGAGGCCACAAGGTTCCTGATTACATGTAGTCGGAATATGGCAAAGAATGTCTGTAGGCGGTACTGACTCCACTGCCAGTATCACCTCCCTAGTTCCCGGAATGGACAAATTAAATTCCAGAGGGCGTCCGCAAAACGCGAAATGAACAACCCATAGTATGCCCTGGAGTTGAGTGGTATAAATGGAGTGACAACTGGTCCCCACCTTCACCATACACCACGATGCTCGACGCGCAACAGGTGAGCAGAGATCGCAGCAACTTCCCCTGGCTAACATGCTCGCAGATTGAGACCATTCGCGCAACACTCAGCTCCGTCCTCGAGCAGTGTAACGTTCCCTACAGAGTTGCGCCCTACGACCACGACCTTCACCAGGAGTGTGTCGACGAAGCAGTTCGACGCGGCTACCCGATGAAGGGCGACCGCGCTTTATCCGCGTTCTTGCGAGTGGGCGTTGAGTATGCGATAACAGCTGGTGGGCATCTCGCCCGTCCAG
This sequence comes from Afroboletus lepidellus, assembly GCA_038094355.1. Lineage (NCBI taxonomy): Eukaryota > Fungi > Basidiomycota > Agaricomycetes > Boletales > Boletaceae > Afroboletus > Afroboletus lepidellus. Next base: position 18,414 of record JBBPUA010000315.1, on the reverse strand, counting down.
CTCAAATATGGATGGCGCTGTGGACGGCATGCCTTGTCTATATCGACGAAGTTCCAGTCCGGTTCCCTTCAGACAGCCCCGGTGTCTATTTGTTCAACGAACGATTGTTCGCGAGGGAGAAACAAGAGAATGCTACGTTGGACGCGCTCGCAGATATCATTCTCCAGGCGCCAGACTTGTTTCAGCCCATCCCGTCCAAGCTGATCATGACTTCAAGCTTGAACTTTGTCACCGCTAATTTGATGGAGTATGAGACCGTGTCTATGCAGGTATGGCCGTTGCTTTCATCGGAAGCGTGCAACACGAACTGACGTGATCGGCTAGATCGCCAGCAAGGCCCAGCGCTATCCTGGCTACCAGCGCACGATGACTGCTCTCGCGGAAGGCTATGCATACATGGCGTTTCCAACAGATATTCCGCTGACGAAGTATGTGCAAGCGATCCCCGAAGTTATGCTACTCATCAACGACATGAAGTACGTCCCCTGATTTGAGACATATTGAAATTATATTCACATCCATCTTAGCGATGTATTGTCGTTCTACAAAGAAGAGCTTGCTGGCGAGAATGTCAACCAGATCTCCATACTAGCGGCTCGTAACAAGGAGTCAAATTTGGAGGCTTTCCTATCGTTATCGGAGATAGCAATTGGCCATTATAAGAGGGCCATGGAGATATTGGAGGGATCTCCAGATGCGTGTGAGGCATTCAAGCATTTTAGTGCTGGATACATCGATTTCCACACCGCCTCGGAGAGATACAAATTAGCAGATTTAAACTTAAAGGCGAATGCCTGATTCTTCTTCGCAACCTTGATGTAATAATACAGATACTGGCCCAGACGAAGCCTATGCGTAACTGGTATTTCTACGTTAGTTGAATACCACTGATGGTGTACATTCAAGCGATCTCAGAAGTCATGCCATTCATTAACGGCAAGAAGCATGTACTTTGCCCTCAAACGTGTTGACACTGTATCCATTTTAGCGACGCGTTGTCAATTTACAAAGAAGAGTTTGCGGGCGAGAAGGTCAGCAAAGTCTCCATGCTAGTGGCCAGCAGCAGGGTTTAATCACGCTTGGAGGCATTTCAATCATTGCCGAAGACAGTGGTCGGATGCTATAAGGAGATTATGAAAATACTGCAGGGGTCTCTCAAAGCCTGCAATGCCTTCAAGCATTTTAGCGCCAGCTAGCATCAGCTTTCACCTCTTTTCTGGGGAGATTGTAGCAGGCGATGCAACACTAGCAATGGGGCACGATCGATTCCATTTCCAGGTGTACGTTTGTCGGATATTGCGCCAGGTGCTAGCAGAGCAACTGTAACCAGACCAATTGATTAGCCTCGGAATTTTACTCATGCGCCAATTGCACTGTTCGAGTTCCACAGGTACAGAGATGTAGTCGTGTGGATCATGGTTCAACAGGATCCGGATCCGGAAGCTGATCAAGGCCGATCGCCGGATCCGGCAAGACCTTGTCAGCCGTGTCGCTCTCATTCCAGTGTACCCATCGCGTCACCTGACGAGCAAGCTGTGGCGAGCGCAACGCTGCATAGCCGTCGTGCCCCTGGACAACTTGTATTACGGCCTGCGCCCTCTCCTCGAGATGCATCCGAGCCTCAAGTCCACAGCCATCCCATAAAAACAGCAGAGAAGTGATTGTGCCTGGCAGTACACCGGTACTTGTCGGGCACGACGACCTTTAAAGGTCACATTTCAGAACGTGGAACGGAGGGTATCTGGTGCTCTGATGCGGTCCGGGGAGGTCGTTTGAAGGGTATAAATACGGTGACCGCTGGTTTGCATCTTCACCACGAATAGTTATGCTTGATTCACAACAGGTGAGTCGAGATAATAGTCGCTGTGCATGGTTAACACGTTCGTAGATTCAGACCATTCGCGCGACAATTCTCTCGCTCCATGAGCGGTGTAACATCCCGTACAAGGTCACTCCGTACGACCACGACCTTCACCAGGAGTGCATCGACGAAGCGGTTCGACGTGGCTACCCGGTGGAAGGCGACTACTCTGTGTGCACGTTCCTGCAAGTAGGCGTTGTCTACGCAAAAACGACTGGCGCGCATCTCGCTCGTCCAACTCAAGTATGGATTGCCCTCTACACGGCGTGCCTCACCTTTGTCGATGAAACACCCGTCCATTTCACCAAAGAAATTCCGAACGTCTATTTGTTTACGGACAGATTCTTTGCGAAGCAGCCACAAGGGAACCCCGTCTTGGATGCACTCGCGGATATCATTTGCCGAGCACCGGACCTGTTTCAACCCATTCCAGCGAAGCTGATCATGACATCTAGTCTAAACTATTTCACTGCCAGTTTAGTGGAGTACGAGACAGGATCCATGCAGGTACACCCGATACTTTCATTGAGAACGCGCCGCTGACACCAATGGTTAGATTAGTGGTACCGCCCTGGAGTACCCCATATACCAGCGTAGGATGACCGGCCTTGCAGAAGGATTTGCGTATTTGGCATTCCCTCGCGAGATTCCCCTGATGGAGTACATTCAAGCGATCCCGGAAATCATGTTATTAGTCAATGATATAAAGTGGGTACCTTTCTACGGCACATACATATCGATGTCTTATTCATTCATATCTATTTTAGCGATGTATTGTCGTTCTACAAAGAAGAGCTTGCGGGCGAGAATGTCAACCAGATCTCCATACTAGCGGCTCGTAGCAAGGTGTCGAATTTGGAGGCTTTCCTATCGTTATCGGAGATAGCGATTGACCACTACAAGAAGGTCATGGAGATATTAGAGGGATCCCCCGAGGCGTGTGAGGCATTCAAGCATTTTAGTGCTGGATACATCGATTTCCACACCGCCTCGGAGAGATATAAATTAGCAGAATTAGACTTATAGGCAGCATCCTTCATTCGAATGTCGCAATTCTTTGTCGTAGCCTTGTACAGACTCCGTTGGGTTTGCCTCATGTAATAGATTACGGTCGGCCCTGTACAAACATCCTGATATTCATTTGAAACACTGGCAGCAGTCAAACCCTTACAGTAGGTCTGGACAGTCAACAACAGTGCCAGACGCGCGAAAACACCAAGGCTCAGCGGGCTTGTAGAAGTAGGCCTTCTAGAAACAGTGCAAGCTACATACAAGACTCGAGTTCCACTGATTGACACGAACGCTCTGTGATATTAGTATTTGCAGACATAAGCCCAGAGACTAACACCTGCGAAATTGACTAAGTAGGTTCATGGAAGAGGTTCGAACCAACATCACACCGCCAGTAGTATACATACATTTCACACTGAATCCTCAGCCAGCTCCATCAAAAGGGAGATGTATTGAGTGGGGGTGTTCCTCAACTACATAAGTGATTTATCGTGACAGTTAGAGGACGTAAGTAGAATATATTTGAGTGGTGGTACTTTTCTCATATCTATTGCAATGCAGCAGGTTCATGTAGCGCGAGTGAGAATGTGAACAAATGCAAACGAAGGGACGGCGAGACGGCCAAATCGTAAAAATCAAGGAGTCGAGGATAAACACAGGATTTAATCCTTCTTCTCCTCCTTGCTTTCTGATGAGGGCTCGGAGGCAGCGTTCTCAGCGTTGCGCTTCTCGTAGACCTTCTGGAAAAGACCAAGGGAAGCTTGTTGGGTTTCGCCGATCTTCTCCCGGATCTGGTCTGCAGTAAGCGAGGGATCACCAGCCTGGCCCTTGGCAGCCAACTCGCGCAGCTCGCCGACAAGTTTGGTAACTTTCTCCTTCTCCGTAATATCAAGCTGGTCTTTGAACTCGTTCATAGCTAGGAAACATTAGAATTAGGGTGAAATATGTTCAACCGGGAGCTTACCCTTCTCCGTATCGGCGCAAACCGATTCAGCCTTGTTCGCCTCCTCGATGAGGGCACGACGGGCCTTGTCAGATTCGGCGTACTGTTCGGCATCTGATACCATGCGCTCAATGTCTTTATCACTGAGACCTGACGAAGAAGCAATAGTCATAGACTGGTCCTTATTGGTAGCCTTGTCCTTTGCAGAGACGTTGACAATACCATCTAAGAAATAGTGAGCAAGGGCAAGCAAGACAGCAGGGATGTAAACGAACCCGCATCAATGTCGAACGTAATCTCAATTTGGGGGACACCCTTGGGCGCAGGGGGGATGCCAACGAGATTGAAATTACCGAGAAGCTTGTTGTCTCTCACCAACTCGCGTTCGCCCTGGTAGATCTTGACCTCGATAGCGGTCTGCCCATCAGCTGCAGTAGAGAACGTTTGCGACTTCTTGGTAGGAATAGTAGTATTCCGGCTAATGAGCTTCGTCATGATACCACCTAGGGTCTCAATACCAAGGGAAAGCGGTGTAACGTCGAGGAGCAAGATATCGGTGACGTTGCCGGCGAGAACTCCACCTTGAATGGATGCTCCGATGGCAACTGCCTCATCGGGGTTGACACCTTTGCTAGGCTCCCGACCAAAGATGCTCTTGACGGTATCGCCAACCTTGGGCATACGAGTCATGCCACCGACCAAAATTACTTCATTGACTTCACTGGCTTTCACACCAGCATCGTTCAGTGCCTTCTTGCAAGGCTCGACAGTGCGCTGAACGAGTTTGCCAACGAGGGCCTCGAAGTTGGCCCTGCTAAGTTTCAAGTTGATGTGCTTAGGTCCCGAGGCGTCTGCAGTGATAAACGGCAAGTTGATTTCCGTCTGGGTCGTCGACGAAAGCTCAATCTTGGCCTTCTCCGCAGCTTCACGGATGCGTTGGATGGCCATGCGATCCTGATTAAGGGTGATACCCGACTCCTTATGGAACTCCTTGAGAAGATGGTCGACGAGAGCGATGTCGAAGTCCTCTCCGCCGAGGTGAGTGTCGCCGTTAGTCGATTTGACCTCGAAGACACCCTTTTGCATCTCCAATATTGAGATATCAAAAGTACCTCCACCGAGATCGTAAACAGCTATGACGGAGGAGTCTGCGCGGTCGAGACCATAGGCAAGAGCAGCAGCAGTAGGTTCATTGATAACACGAAGAACGTCCAGACCAGCAATCTGCCCAGCGTCCTTGGTAGCTTGCCGCTGTGCATCGTTGAAATATGCAGGTACAGTGACTACAGCGTGGCTAGGGGGATACGGTGAGCATTCGGCACAAAATACCCATGACAAACACATACTTGACTTTCTTATTCAAATATTGCTCGGCGGTCTCCTTCATCTTGGTAAGTACCATAGAAGACAACTCTTCCGCCGACTACACAGAATGTTCATGAATGAAAACTTCGCCAAGGTATTACCACTTACGAACTCCTGAGTCTTCTCACCAGTCTCAACTCGCACCGCTGGACGACCGTCACCCTTCGGGACCACCTCGAAAGGCCTATGGCACATTGTTAAGATGAAGAAAAACCACTGACTCCCATGCTTACCAATGTTTCATGTCGTCCTGCACCTCTTGGTCCTTGAACTGGCGACCAATCAACCGCTTGAAGCCGAAGACAGTGTTGGAGGCGTTGACGACTGCTTGCCGCTTTGCAGGAAGACCAACGAGGCGCTCCCCATGTTTTGTAAAGGCCACGACGGATGGGGTTGTCCGAGCACCCTCTGAGTTCTCGATAACGCGAGATGACTTCCCCTCCATGACGGACACACACGAGTTCGTTGTACCCAAGTCAATGCCCACGACGGGTCCTAAAATGGATTCAACTAAGACCTGGGGCACACTGGGGGCGATAGGTCACGCACCACTGATTTTGGTGTTCATGTTTCTCGCGATCGAGGACCGCGGGATGCTCTGCAAACGAATGTGTGAGGACTCGACGACAGGAAGAGCGTAGAACGCACAGCATAGTTGCCCGTACGAGCAACGGCGAAGCGGAGGGAACGAGCTGCGGCGAACATGGAGGAAAGAGAACGAAAGTGAAGAGAAAACAGTGGCGTCAATTCTCCAAATTTTTAGAGTCTCGGGAGCTTACATCAGCGCTTCCGACCAGTTGCCGGAACTACGCGGGAATCCCACGTAGCCACGCAACCACCGGAAAATTGGTTGGATATTTCCTGTGTCGTGGAAGCCAGAATACATTGTCGCATCATGTGCCAGCGGAAAAGATTCGAGTTCTCGTCTAGAATAAAGGGAGTCGTTTTACAGGATGAGTCATCCGACGGTGGCATGCTGCTCGGATGCTGTCTGAGGTGACACTCGGGGCAAGCTCGCTGCCAGTGCCCACGATGTCGAACGGCTCACCCAAGCAAATCAGTGGCGAATACGGAGCACTGCGCGCTGCCATCGACGTCGACAAGCTGAATACATATCTTGCCGCGCATGTCCCAGCAGTCAGCTCTCCCGTAGACGTCCAACAATTCAAAGTATGCTCCCCGTTGTCTCAGTGCGTCTCACTGGATCTCATCCCTTGTTCAGTTTGGACAGGTACGCCTTTGAAGTCGACACGTTCGATTGAAACTCAGCTATGGATTTAGTCCAATCCAACTTACTTCCTGACTGATGCTAAGTTCGTAACACGTGTCCCTGGTGCGACCCATTCTGATGATCTACAAGACGGCAGCGTTTCGTTCTGCGAAAGAAACCTGCTGGCCAGCTTCTCTCCTCCACCGCCCATCAGATTGAACGCGAGTACCGCATCTTGGCCGCCCTCCACAAGCACAACAGCGAGCCAGGCACCAAACCTTGGCAGGTCGTCCCCGTTCCCATACCGTATGCGCTGTGCGAAGACGCCAGTGTCGTTGGAACCCCCTTTTACGTCATGGAGTATTTGGAGGGTCGAATATTTACCGATACGAGGATGCTCGAAGTTTCGCCGAACGATCGACGTGAATGGCAAGTGAACCCTTATGAATTGCAAGGCTTATTACCGAACACAGGATAGTTGGATTTCCGCTGTGCGAGCTCTTGCTGCACTCGCCTCTCTTGACCCTGCCAAGATCGGGCTTGCAGATTTCGGACCACCCACGAACTACTTTCCGCGTCAGATCAGATCATTGACCCGTATCTCCGCAGTTCAAGTCCAAGCGGTCGACGTCGAAAGCGGAAAACAGATTGAAAAGATACCCTCTTTCGACGAATTGGTGGATTGGTATCGCAATCATCTGCCAGACGAGGGGAAGACTGGGTCGCGCATTGTTCACGGAGACTACAAGCTCGACAACATGATTTTCCACCCGACAGAGAATAAGGTAATTGGGATTTTAGACTGGGAGTTGTGCACTCTCGGAAGCCCGGTAGGCCGTCTTCTTTCTCTGCCAGTTTGACTTGAACATGGACCTGGGTTCAGCTGGCAGACTTGGGAAATCTGACGCAACCATGGTCAATTGATCCCAAAACGATTCCAGACGATCCACAACTCAGAAACTATAATTTACTCAAGGCATTCAAGAATACGACGAAAGACGTACCCATACCCTTGGAAGAACTGGAACGCGAGTATTGTCGTCTCACCAACCAAGCATACCCTATCAAAGAGATGGTCTTCGTCCGCAGTTGGATGTTGTTCCGAGTGAGCAATGCATATCATCTGTACTTCTTCCTTACAACGAAACTGCAGTTGGCAATTATCTCACAAGGGATCGCGGCTAGATTTGCCAGACGCCAAGCCAGTTCTGAACATGCGTATATCCACCTTCGGCTATTCCCTGTCGTGGGTCGCCTCGCGAAGACTCTCCTTGAGGATGAAGGGTACATCATCGGCAATAGACCTAGGCTTTAGATCGTTGCCACAGTTGTAGCCTAGCTGTTTTACACGTAACTGCTCCTCTTTTTCTCCACGAACCTCTTTATATTATCCGTGGAAGGCCTTTCGCCAGGATTATGCTTCCAAGATTTCTCTAGCATACTCCACAGCCCCTCTCCGGTGTCGGGTCTGTAGTCATCGTATTTGACCCTCCCGTGTCTTTTTGGTGACATAGATCAACACTGCAGCATCATTCGCAAGATTGTGGTCTGGTTGCTTCACTGAAAAGATCTACAGATCCATGAGAGCGGGTACCGCTAGAGAACCTTACTTCCGTCGCTGTGATCCCAAATGCCCATATATCAGTTGCGACCGTGGGCCTGATTGCTGCCAATGTAGTTGGTTCGGCGAGAAGTACCGGAGGGTGATATTTCTAGCACTATAGAAAGGCCGAAATCCGTGAGGAGTGCTTATCCATTGTTGTTAACCAAGACGTTTCCCTGCAAAAGGCATAAGATGAGGACGCTATCAGAAGCCGAAGTTAGCTTACTGGTTGAATGACTCCATGGACGACTCGACGGCAGTTGTGCAGGAAAGCCCGACCACCAGCGACTTGATACAGCTGCATGAAGCACCCTTGAATATAATGCAAAGATATTAGCCACTCACTAGGTCCATCTTGTCATGAAGAGTAAGCTTGTTGCTCGTGACATACTTCTTCAAACCCCCGTTTGTGTAATAAGGCGATACTAGCGCAGGAGCTGTAAAACGGGGCACGTCGGAAGTGGTCACGAATCCTAGACATGGTGCTATATTGTCATGAACCAGCGTAGTCCGAAACCTCGCTTCTCGAAGAAGTTTCTGATATCGGGACAGCCAGATCTAGCAAACGTCCCCTGGCTCAAAGTCCACTGACCTCGTTGAACTGCCTAGTTTCTTCTGCGGTGAATGCACTTCGATGGCGACCTTGACATAACGGTGGGAAATGTTTGAGGGAAAAAAAAACCATACCTTGGACATTCTTTGCTTGGGATCGACAAATTCCCCAAGCCAGATGTCTGCATGATTACCTGCTTCGAATGGATGGGCGTACCACAGAGGTGAGATCTTTGAGCTTCACGTCCGCGAGCGCCATACGTCGACCGGTACGGTTGGCATAACCAGGGAACTGGCAAGTTGATTTGAACGCGCCAGCCTTCCGAGGCATCTTGTTATGGCCCAGGGACGCCATGAATCCCCTGATGACTGCAAATTATAGCACCGGCGTGGGCAGTGGACAAGCATCAGCGTTCTGAACCGACGCAATAGGCCATTAACCGACGCAATAAGCAGGATATAAGGGGATTGTGTCGTACAACTTGGTCCCTGTCCAATCAGAGCTCTCGCTAGGCCTCGCGTAGGCTTACAAAAGTCTTCGGGAAAACGCAACTGTCACAACGTAGGGTGCCGCTTTCCTGATGAAGCCCTGGTTACTTTGTATAAGGTCACTATAATCAACTTGAATAGCCAGTGCACCATAGACCAGCGCATAGATCGGGCACCATGGCGGTTCCGAGCGTGCTTCCTGCTGCTGAAGCGCTAGAATTGCAGTGATGGTCGAATGCATCGATCGCGGTGAGAAGTGTGGTCCAACTTGTCATTAGTTGTGTACTCGGGGCGATACCATCTTGCATATCTGCATGCTAGCTATCCTACATTTATCACGCACATGTACCCAGCGTATAGATATAAGACTTAGCTACTTAGTCGCGTTCTCAAATGCCTGCTTGAACGTGCTGAACGTGCTCGTCCCAAGAATCGCAAACACGACGCGATCAAAAGAGGACCTGTATCTCGCTCGCTTTATCGCCAGGAGCTCTGCCCAAATCCTGGCAACCGACTCCACGTTATTCCGAAAGACGCCAGTACCAAAACTCCCCAAGACGAGGTTCTTTGCTCCTTGCTGCTCCATCAGAAATAGTATTCTGGCCATTCTCTCCTTCATCGCAGACTCGATCATGCCCTCCACGTTGGTGTTGCTTGGGTGCTCACCGATTTTGTTCCGGACATCGCCCGCATTGACTGCAGCACTGGTAAGGATATCAACTTCTAAAGGGGTCACCCACTCTCCAGAGTCGCCTCGAAATATGACAACAGAAGGGGTGTATATCATTGCATGGTGGTAGAAACCGCCCTGACGATCTCGTAGGTGCAGTTCATAGAACTGCTGGGCTGTGTCTGTCATGAGGGAAGGGTATAGGGTGGAGGATCTGGCGATGGACTCTTCTTGCGCTTGTGCACCACCAAGAAAGCCGCCGCCTGGGCGGGTGGCCGAGGCGAAATTGAGCACTGCGGTTCTGCCAAGGCTACTCGACTTGGACAAGGAATCAGATAGGAAGCGAGCGCCGTCGAGCGTCGAGATCTCTAAAATCGAAATCTCGGTCTGTGACGGGGGTAACATAGGCACTTTTGAAGACCATTTGGATAAAGAGGGATCGTCTGGTGGGTAGTACCGTGTGTTGTGGTTGGAGAACCTGACCTTGGCGGCCAAGTCAAGGTAGCCGTGGGCAGAGCTGACGTAGCCTGCGTCGATGGCTTTCAGAGTGGTACCCGCGATGTCTTTGAGACTGTCGCGCTTCTTTGCGGGTTGATTAGCAACGTTGGAGGCCGCTTTTGATGGGACATGCATGTCCTTTAGAGGAGGTCTGGCCGCTGTTACTAAGTACGGATGAGGAACAGTTATGCGTATGAGATCAAGGACGAAGCCCCCAATGCTCGACGATTAGTATTCAGTCGTTGATTTGGAGAATCGCGATCTGAGGAAAGGAAGCATCACGTGCAGGCACGGCCTTCAGGTTTCACGGCCTTGGCATCACGCGTTGTCAATGCTACCGTTGTGGCCTCGCTGGGTCGCGGGTGCAATCTGCCTTGTCGCCGGCCTGACCTAAACAGCTCGTGCTCGCTGCTGCTTCCACGCAAACTATCATCGGTCAATCATATCAGCCCGGAATCTATTCGTTGGATTTCTCATGTCCAATTCTCTTACCCGTACAGCTGGACTAAGACTCGGCCCAATCGCTCTGGACACACTCCTCAAGCATTACTTTGATCGTGTGAAGAAAGAAAACGCAGAGGATGCCAATCTCCCGTTCACTCAACTTCGACAAGACGAACTCCTTTACGATCAAGCTTTCAACATAGCCAAGGCATGTCTCGCCACGCGTACCTCCACATTGTTCGTGACGTAGCCCTCGCAGAGATTCTTCGACGCTGCGACTCAGTTAGTGACCAGCTATTTCGAGAGATTAACAGTTCACCCGTTACAGTCATCCAGTCGAGGAGCTCCAAGCGTTTTCTAATGCCCGAACCCCGTCTCCTCCTTGGGTCCATGTTGTACGGGTCACTGTACCGATGACTTGTTGTGATGAGGCAGCCACATTACTTATCCAGGCGCTTGGGGGAGAGGAGTGCGCGTTCCGCCTAGTGGGTGGTACCAAATGGTGGCAAGTGCGCGGTGTCGCTGGGTACGCCAAACTCAAGATTTCGAGTCATAACTTATAGTCTTGCAGAATCGCTGGGGAATGGGTTACCGCTCGGAGAGATTGGGAAGAAGACAAGAAACGTCGCAAGGCATTTCAGAAAAAGCAAGCAGGCAGCGATCGTTCCTCGCAGAATGCAACCGATGCCGTACCTTCTTCGGCCTCGGAACCAAGTAGCATTTATGACGAGGATGCGGACAACTTGCGCTGTATATTATATACTCACGGAGGAGGTTACTACTTTGGAAGCCTCGATCAGGAGAGGTGACCTTTTCGCGTCTTGCCTCAACTCTATACTAAAATTGGCTAGATACTGCATTCAACGACTCGCAAGGAAAATCAAAGGCAGAGTGTTCGGTTGGGTTTCATTCCTTTTGTTCAATCTGTTCCGCAAATAACCCCCAATAAATAAATGCAGCCATCAACTATCGTCTCGCACCTCAATATCCGTTCCCTTGTGCGCTGCAGGACTTGATTGCAGCCTGTGAGTGTGATTGGTGGTGCCTTGACGAAGACTCACCTTGAAAATTCATAGACATGTATTTGGTCAAGCCTCCCCCCGGTGCATCCCATCAACCGGTAAAGCCATCACACATCGTGGTCGCAGGAGACTCTGCAGGGGGTGGACTCACGATGGCCTTACTTCAAGTATTGCGCGACACTGGTCAACCTTTACCTGCTGGGGGTGTTCTAATCTCACCGTGGTGTGATTTGACACATTCATTTCCGAGTGTTCACACCAATACTACTACGGTAACCCGGAACTTGTCCCCGTGCAGCATCCTTCAAACTCACGGAGTTCTTCAGGATGTTCTTCCTTTGTACGGACTGTCTCTCCACAAACCTAGTGCCTTATGGCCCCCACCGTCAGAGGAGATGACACGCAAGATCCATACTGGACTTCGGCGGAAGATTCGACAAATTGTCCGTGTCACAGTTGCCGACAATAAAGCTGATGGCTCGGCTACTTCAGCACCAGAACCTGCGCAAAACACACGAGGCGAGTCGAGGTTTAGCCTGAGCTGTGACGATGGAGAATCAGTATCAAGCGACATGCCTATAGATATCGGTGCCACCGCCTCTCTACCCTCCGTCGACGAAAAGGAGAATCAGTGCATCACCCTTCAGACCAAGTCAGGGGAACTACTGAAGATAGACTCGCAAATTCACCTCTATGCTCAGAACAGCCTTCTTGGACATCCTCTAGTCAGTCCCGCCCTTTCATATTTGGGCGGATTACCTCCCCTGTTTATCCTTGCGAGCGACAAGGAGGTCCTTAGAGATGAAATCATCTATTCGTGAGTTAATCATTGTTACGGACTAGGAGACGTGGCTGACGTCTTTTTCCTATTCATCAAGAGCACACAAAGCAGCTGATCCTTCGAAGTTTCCTCTGAAAGATGAGGCTCGTGCCCTGTATCCACCGTTGGTAGGCATAGAGGAACGTTGTGGGCCTACGCAGGTTCACCTTCAGGTCTATGATGGTGCGTATACAACTAACGGACAATGTGAGCGTGGTTTGATTTCTCCATAGATACCGCCCATGTTCTACCGATCCTCTTCCCTTTCAGTACTCCAGGAAAATACAGTTATCGCGCTATTGCTATCTTTATGAAACATGTCATGGGAACATTGTCGCTGGCGGAGCTCAAGACGAGTTCTTCGGAACCAAGCCTAGTCGGAAATCCGATGAATGAGAATCTCTATAGCGGCATACCTATTCGGCAAGTTGCCAGTCCCCCCAATGGTCTTGTTGACGAGTCGCTCGGCGCCGGGAGTGGTTCACGTGCTCCTGACATAGCCTCGCCCAACCAACGCTCATCATCCTCCTGGCCTATATTTCTCTCCCTTCAGAAGAAACCATTGCTGTCGAAGTCGACCTCTGAATGGACTCTCCGGCGAGGTGAAAGTAGCCTGTTACGTTCCCACGAGGGTCAAACTATTGGTAAACTGCAACGGAGCGTGTCAATGATAAACATGGCTGGGGTACGCTACGCTGGTGAAGCCAGTGTTTACTATGATGCAAAGGTATGTACTCGCGATATGAAGTCGTGGTCTTGCCTAAATGTCGACAGGGCCTCTTATCCTGGAAGGAAGGCATGATTCGCGAAAGAGTGTCTACACAAGGCATAATTAGACCTCTAGAGCCCGCCGACAAACTCGATTGCATGGATGTCCCGCTACCAGTCATCGGAGTTCTCTCGGAGAGGGCCATGCGCCGCTACCTTGAAGGAAAAGCATATTTCGACCAGAAATACGCAAAAGAGTTGTTAACGATAGAAAGGACGCGCAAGCGCAATCTAGACCTTGCGAAGAAGGATATTACCAGAAACCTGACACAGTTTCAGGAACTGCAGAACGGGCGAGCAGAAGGGAAGCAGAAGGAGGCCTCTCAGGCGTTCAGAGATGGGCTGGAATCATCGACCGGACCCTGGGGGTGGGCTTGGGCGGATGAACGACCACCACCTAGTTGCATTGTCTCTAGACGCGACACAGAGGAATCCCGCAGACTCGCTCGCATCGCCGATCAGTCAGTCCTGCAAGACGACGTTCACATCAATACCAATGGACTCTGGACCACCATCGTGAACTTTCTTGCTACACCTCCACCTAAGGAGCACTCCGCCTCCGACTCTGAAGTTCGTGAACCTCCCACCGAACAAACAACAGTGAAGAAGAGTAGATCCATGTTCGCATCACTTCGGATTCGCGAGAGGCACAGCTAGATGATACGGTAAGCCTGCCACCGACAACTTGTCCAGAATTGTACCCACTCATTCCTTAGGCACCCATACATAACCTATGGACATGTCGCAGACGTTGGCGTGTTGAGCTTTGCCACAAAAGAAGCAAATCACGCTAGCAGTTATCTATTTCAAACGCCCTGATGCTTTAGTCTGGTTGGGCACATGTCGTGATAGCAGTTTCCTTAATGTGCAATGGACCACGATTTCACCGTTTTTTCGGAAATTTCTCCCAACGTCATCGGGAGCTACCAAACGCGTCTGCAATGATCTGGACTGGATATCTCTCACAGGGACATCCGCCTTTTGTCACGTAGGAGACGAAAACCCCAATTTGCGAGGTTTTGAATAGTGAACCAGTGGCGTACGTGGCCACGGGTTCTCTGATGATTCTCTGACATGGGCACTTACATGATAAGCTCCCAGTTCTAACGATCAATTCCGTTAACAAGTATAATAGAGGTATGCTGCATTCCTAGAAAATTTATCCGTTCGATATACAATGTCATCTGAATTGCCACCTCGGACGTATAATGAGAGTGTTCCACAGCACGTGGCCTCACAGGAAACCTCGGCTCCTTCATTTCTCTACCTTCAGGCTATTGAGTCGGGGACTGAAGTACTAAACCTTTTCCGGTTCTTGAACAGTTGCATTTTCTCCGTTACCGCTGCTGAGTGTGTTGATGAGGTTCGACGCCTCGGGATACAGGGTTTTCTTTGGGAGCCATTTCAGTAATAACTTGTCATGTAGTCTCGTAAATAGCATTTTTGGGATCGTCTCAGGTATCCACTTGATAAGAACCGAATCCTAAGGAGTCTGCTTCTTTGCCACTTACAACCAGGCGAAGTCACTCAGCCTCAGGGGGCTTATTTGACTTTTATGGGATGCTGTAATTAGAGTTGCGCCGCGCCTTATTGTCTTGCTCAAACCCGACGACGTGACTCTACCAAATGTTCGTCGCGGTGTGCGTAACTCATCCCCATGGTTTCACAATAGCCGCTACAGCCAAGCCGCCTTCCCGTTTCCATGTTCTCGTACTTCCCACAATCCTCGCAGGCGTGAGCGGCGCACTTGATCCTTCTGGGACGTTTCTTTTGTCTTGTGTACCTGGGCGGTAAGTTTGATGGGGACCATAAATAGGCCTCATCCCACTCACTGCATGCGTGCCGCGGCAAGGACGACCCAACAAAGGACTGGCTGGCTCAGTCCCAAGGCTCTACGCTATTTTTTTATGCTGATCCTCCCGGACCGAGCTACTTAATAATATCAAAGTCACTGGCATGACTTCACGAACTCCCATCCGATTAACGCCTCATCGCGGACCGCTCGCCACGCCTCCGACCTCGCCGGAAAGCAGCCCAACGACGTCTACACCACCCACAGATGTTTCTTACTGTTCCCCACCTGTGAAGCCAACGCTTGACATTACTATCCTTCAACACCAGATCTCGCCCCCAAGTCCACCAACGCGACATCGACATGGGTCTTATATTTATCGTCGGAGGCGTGGTTGCAGCACCCGTCGTTCCTCGCTCAGCCTCATTTTCGAAGGTCTAATCCATCCAACTGGTGAGCTTGCACAAACTCTGGCTGGGATCGTCACATTCTGTTTACTTATCTGGGGACTCCTTGAATGGGTAAATGCGCGTTGGTTTGCATTGTGATTGAAACTGAATCCACTTTCTGCAGTCTTCGCATGCATCTGAACCACCAAAACAACCAAGTCCGTGGATAACGATGTCACAGTTTCCCCTTCCGTCTCACACGCGTACCCTGCGCTGCCACCTGAACCCTAGTTACTGTGAACCAAGAAATCAGCACGCCGCGGTCTTGCGGTTTCTTTCCGAGCAGATTCGACATGCGAAGGCTCTGTCATCTCTAAGCATTGGCCTTGGCTTCCCCCTCCACACCTTTCTCGAGACACATCGAGCGACGTATGTCTTTAGTCACTTCACGAGACTTCCACAATGACCTATCAACCCTAGAATTCCAAGTGTCGTGGTCCAAGGGGTCGACCCGTTGGCGAACCTCACGGCGTCTCTCGATCCTCCACTCCTCGACTTCACTCGGGGGAGCTTTGTTGGCAGAAGCGTACGTTCCTTCTGTCAACTACTTAACCCACGTCTGTTGACACTCGCCGTAGTTCTCACTTTCCCTGGAAGAGTTGGGTGTCCTCATCTCTGAGCCAATGGTCTCACACAGTTCTTCGGCGCGTGAAGAACAGGAAGACGTCCATTTGCATGCGATATATTGGCGGATCGCTTCAAACCTACTCTTGGAATACTCTGCTGCACGCCCGCAGGCTAGGAGACTGTTGCAACATCTCCGTGCTCTTCATCAACAATTTTCGCCACTGGTTTCGGGTCATCACGTGGCTAGGAGTACGGAGGAAAGGTTGAACATTTACTGGTGGCAAGGTTTCATTCGCCACCCTACTAATTCCATCGAGGACGGCTTGCAAGCGTTCGTGACTGGGTTAGAGGTGACGCTCGACAACGTGTACCGGTTGATCGCGTATCTCGACTGGATAACAGACCACCTTGTACGTTCATGGTCCCGCTCGCAACATCGACGATGTCGCTTACCTGGACTGATAGGCTCAAACGACCTTGAGAGATGTATTGGAAATACGACATAGAACTGACTTCTTGTCGTGTATGACGTCGTTGCAAGAATTGTTTGCTCGGTCGCGGCCTCCAACACCGAGGAAACCCTTTTTCTGTCTGAGCGACTATGGTGCGGGGCCCATCCGACCTGAGAAAGTTGAGATCATAGTTCCAGGTAGTCCAACAATGCGAGCGAAACGTTAATCTTATGGATATATGCTATCTCATGCCTCACTTGGACATTGTAGTATACCATCAACTGCATCAGCCAATATGTACATCGCAACATGTTTTTACATCCCATGAACATAGGTGCTTATTCGGTTCCACGATCGATCACTTACAAGTCCAGTATTGCCAGCCTGCACCTCTACAAAGAAGTGGAAATCAAAAAATCCGACGGCAGAGTGCTTGAAGGCATCACAAGCTTAAGGACATCCAGTATCATTCCGTCACTCACCAACTTGGTTCCGTGTTCCACGCTGCCACTGAACAAATTTGGTTGGTGCTCTCGCCCGCAAGTTTCTCCCTTGTAGAATGACACCAGTCGCTAGAAGAGCCATGGGTGAAACGTTCGTCAAGCATGTCTCCTTGGTGAATTGCATTGTTTGATTACCCGAACATAGTCAAGGGGATGTCGTGCGGGACCATGAGCACATACACCTCCACAAAGCCCGATAGTAAGCTTCACTTGTGAATGTGATATTACTGGGCAGCACTGAAAATCTAATGGCAGCTACTAACCCTCGGGTGGAATGCTGTCAATGAAAATGGTGTCCATACATCAATGGAGATCTGCGAGCACTTCCAGAGCTCGGTTTTCTTGTTCTTTCCCCTTGGTGAACTCGGTCATTGAACGGAGGGACGTTGGAAATTCCCAAAGGAAACCGAAAAGGCACACCATCGAGGAAATGGTTGGCTGCCGTGTAGAGGGGGGTCATCCACACTTGGGTCCGACAATGAGCGTAGAGCCCAGCTGCCGTTGCTACATATTTGACGCCGTCCTGTAAGTATCTCCCGGAGAATGGTCCCCATCCACACGGTAGTGCTTCGTCGACGTATTTGTCATAAGGCTTGTGGTCAAACGGAGCTCTGTGGGAGATAGTAGGCTTGAGGAGCGGACGAAAAATCTTCATAATGGTCTGAACCCGTGGATAACGGAAATTCGACGGAAATTGTGTATTTCTTGCTCACTTCTTCGGGTCGAGCATTGCGAATGTTCGGGTGCCGGTCTAGTTCTTACACCTGATAATGATTCTGCAGACGAGACAAAGTTGTTCGCTTTGTTTTAGAACCGAGCAGAGATATTCAACGGGACCCTTCATCCGGTTGTGAGACATGAACTATACTGCATCAGGACATCAGGATACTCGCTCGAAATGACAGAGTCTATTAGTTGATCTGTTCCACCGTGACGTATGCAGCGACAACGCCGCAAGCGATATCTTTGCAATGATACCATAGTGGCTCGACGGCGGTGTGCTAGGCCAGGTTTGCGCCTAAAAATTGCATGAACCGCGCTATGCCTTGGGGAGAAACCTCCGAAGTATGTGATTTGGGGTAGCGTATTAACGGTCGAACCTGGAATGGGATGAATTAGTGTCTCACTGAAGCTGAAGTAAAAGTTACCGAAAGACATCATGCCGTTTGTTACATAACTATAGTGCAGAAAACCATCGCTCAGATGCAGCACTGCGGACCCGCCCAAGCATGCTACCGCAATCGGGACTTTCGGGCTGGGGGTTACATAAGTGCAATAACGGTTCCGAACCACTACCGATTGCGGCAATTTGTTTGAAGTCCCCTACTAGTACGATGTAAGTATGGATGCCAGTGTCGGCAAGATCTCTATAATCTTAGAGATCCGGCATACTAG